>JAQZBX010068425.1:0-10071 GCA_029593785.1 Cabassous unicinctus | reverse complement strand
CGGGGGCTCTATTGATTGAGCCACACCCGCTTCCTGTTGTGAGGTCCTGCTGCATCAGCCCACCAGGCCGCGCGGGCCGGCCCGCCCTCACAAGGAGGTCCTGGGAAGCGAACCCGGGGCCTCCCATATGGTAAACGGGAGCTCCATCGATTGAGCCACACCCGCTTCCCATCATGTGGCTTTTTAACTTCATTCTGTTAATGTGGTATATTACATTAATTGATTTTCTTAGGTTGAACTACTCTTGCATACCTGGGATAAATCCCCCTTGATCATGTAATTCTTTTACTGTGCTGCTGGATCCACTTTACTAGTATTATGTTGAGGATTTATGCATCTATATTCATAAGGGATATTGGTAGGTAAGGTATGTTTATCTGGCTTTGGTATAAAGGTGATATCAGTCTCACAGAATGAGTTAGGAAGCATTCCCTCCTCTTCAATTTTTCCGAAGAGTTTGAGCAGGATTGGTGTTAATGCTTCTTGAACTGTTTGGTAAAATTCACCTGTGATTATACTAAAAGCCATTGATTGTACACTTTGGATAAAATGTATGGTATGTGAATACATCTCAATGAAACTGCTTAAAAAACAAATTGCCAGTGAAGGCATCTGGTCCTTTTCTTTGTTGAAAAGTTTTTGATTAGTAATCAATCTCTAATTTCTACCAGTCTTTTGAGATCGTCTATTTCTTCTTGAGTCAGTGTAGGTATTTTGCATGTTTCTAGGAATTTTTCCGTTTCACCTAGGTTATATCTAAACTGTTTGGGAAAACTTGTTCATAGTATCCTGCTAAAATCCTTTTTATTTCTGTAGGGTTAATTGTAACGTACCCCCTTTTATTTCTGATTTTAGTTATTTGTGAGATCTCTCTTTTTTTGTCAGGCCAGCAAAAGATTTGTTCATTTTATTGATCATTTCAAAGAACCAACTTTTAGCTTCTTTGATTCTCTATTGTTTTTCTATTATCTATTTTGTTTATCTCCATTTCAATCTTTATAATTTACTTCCTTCTGCTCACTTTAGGTTTAGTTTGCTCTTCATTTTCTACATACTCTAGCTATGAAGTAAGGTGTCTCAGATTTTTTTTACATTTCTTTCAACAAATCAATTTTATTGATACATATTAATAAAGCATACAATCCATCCAAAGTGTAAAATCAATGGTACTTGGTATAATCACATAGTTGTACATTCATTATTTCAATTATTAGAGCATTTTCATTATTTCAATAATAATAAACAATAAACAAATCACCTCTCAATCTATGCTTCTCCTGCTGTATTCTAATATACTTGCATTTATATTTTGTAAAAACAGATTTATATATGCAATATTACCCATATTCATATTTCATATGAGGATTCAGTAAGCTATACAGTCCTATGTTATGTTTTTTAGCTTTCCTTCTACTAATATTTATATCCTTAGACTTTCCCTTTTAGACACTATCATACCCATTTAATAGCACTGCTAATTACAAACACTATGATTCTGGAACTGCCAAACAGTCCTCCACAGTGGCTGTACCATTCTACATCCCCACCAATAGTAAGTGTTCCTATCTATCCACATCCTCTCCAACACTTTTACTTCTCTGTGGGCTTTTTTAAAATAAATAAAATTTATTCCACCTTCCCACTCTTGTTGTTTGCGCTCGCTGTCTGCTCACTATGTACACTTGTGCGCTCTGTCTGCTCATGTTCTCTTTAGGAGGCACTAGGAACCGAACGTGGGACCCCAATGTGGGAGAGAAGCGCTCAATTGCTTGAGCCATCTGGGCTCCATGCTTTGTTGTCTCTCATTGTGTCTCCTTGTTGTGTCAGCTCGCTGTCTTGCTCATCTTCTCTATGAGGCACGAGGAACTGAACCCAGGACCTTCCATGTGGTAGGTGGGCGCCCAAATGTTTTAGCCACATCCACTTCCCAGTTCTCTGTTTTTAACAGTGACCATTCTAATAGGTGAGAAATGATATCTCATTGTAGCTTTGATTTGCATTTCCCTAAACACCAGTGATGCTGAACATTTTTTCATGTGTTTTTCTGCCATTTGTATTTCTTTGGAAAAATAGTTTATTCAAGTCTTTTGCCCATTTTTTAATCACGTCGTTTGTCTTTTTATTATTGAGTTGTAGCATCTCTTTATATATCATGGATATTAAACCTTTATTGGATATGTGATTTCCAAATATTTTCTCCCATTGAGTTTGCTGCTTTTACACACTTTTGACAAGTCCTTTGAAGTGCAAAATGTTTAATTTTGAGGAGGTACCATTTATCTATTTTTTCTTTTGTTGCTCAAGCTTTGGGTGTAAGGTCCAAGAAACCAACATGTACCATAAGATATTGCAGATGTTTCCCTACATTTTATTCTAGTAGATTTATGGTCCTGGTTTTTATATTTAGGTTTTTGATCCATTTTGAGTTGATTTTTGTACAGGGGTTCCTCTTCCATTCTTTTGGTTATGGATATCCAGTTCTTCCAGCACCATCTGTTGAAAAGACTGTTTGTCCTGGTAACATGGGCTTTGTAGCTTTGGCAACAACCAGTTGGCCATAGAGGAGAAGGTTTATTTCTGGACTCTCAATTCTATTCCATGATCAATGTGCCTATTTTTATGCCAGTACCACGCTGTTTTGACCACCATAGCTTTGTAACATGTTTCAAGGTCAGGCAGTGAAATTCCTCCCATGCGGCTCTTTTTAAGAATGCTTTTGGCTATTCAGGTGCACTTTCCCTTCCAAATTAATTTGGTAATTGCCTTGTCTATTTCTGTGGAGTATGCTGTCGGGATTTTGGTCGGTATTGCATTGAATCTGTGAATCAGTTTATGTAGGATTGACATCTTCATATTTAGTCTTCCACACCATGAACACAGAATGTCTTTCCATTTGTTTAGTTCTTCTTTCATTTCTTTTAGCACTGTACTGTATTTTTCTGAATACAGATCCTGTAGATTCTTGGTTAAACAGATTCCGAGGTATTTGAGTCTTTTTGTTGCTATTGAAAACGGGTTATTTTTCCTGATTTCCTCCTCAGATTGTACAAAAACATTACTGATTGTGTGTGTTCATCTTGTATCCTGTCACGTTGCTGAACTCACTTATTAGCTCAAGTAACTTTGTTGTAGACATTTTAGAATTTTCTAAATATAGGATCATGTCATCAGTGAATACTGTGAGTTTTACTTCCTCTTTTCCTGTTTGGAGGCCTTTTTTTTTTTTCTTGTTTAATCGGTCTAGCTAGAACTTTTAACACAATACTGAATAACAGTGATGACAGTGGGCACTATCTTGTTCCCAATCTTAGAGGGAAAGTTTTCAACCTTTCCCTATTGAGTACGATGTTGGCTGTGGGTTTTTCACATATGCCCTTTATCATATTGACGAATTTCCCTTCTATTCCTTTTGAAGTGTTTTAATCAAGACAGGATGCTGGATTTTGTCAAATGCCTATTCTGCATCAATTGAGTTAACCATGTGGTTTTTTCCCCTTCAATTTGTTAATCTGATATATTACATTAATTGATTTTCTTATGTTGAACCACCCTTGCCCACCAGGACTAAATCCCACTTGGTCATGTTGTATAATTCTTTTGGCATGCTGTTGGATTCTATTTGCAAGTATTTTGTTGAGAATGTTTGCATCTATGTTCATTAGAAACTGGTCTGTAATGTTCTTTTATTGTAATGTCTTTTTCTGTCTTTGGTATTAGGGTGATATTGGCTTCAAAAAAATTGTTAACTTTCCCTCCTCTCAATTTTTTGGAAGCATTTAAACAAGAGTGGTGTTAATTCTTCTCAAAATGCTAGGAAGAATTCACCTGTAAGCTACCTGGTCCTGGACTTTTCTTTCTAGGGAGAAGTTTATTTTTAAATATTTATTTTATTTATTTATTTCTCCCCCTGTTGCTTGTGCTCGCTTGTCTGCCCTCTGTTTCTGTTTGTTGTGTGCTCTCTGTGTCTGCTCGTCTTCTTTTTAGGAGGCACCAGGAACTGAACCCAGGACATATCATGTGGGAGGGAGGCACCAAATTGCTTGAGCCACTCCGCTCCCTGCTTGTTGTGTCTCATTGTGTTTCCTCGTTGCGACATCTTGTTGCATCAACTCGCTGTCTTGCTCGTCATCTTTAGGAGGCACCAGGAACTGAACCCGGGATCACCCATGTGGTAGGCAGGCGCCCAACTGCTTGAGCCACATCTGCTTCCCTTTTGGGAGATTTTCGATGACTGATCCTATCCCTTTAAGTGTGACTGGTTTGTTAAATTCTTGTATTTCTTGAGGAGTCAATGTAGGGGAGCAGATGTAGCTCAGTGGTTCAGTGCCTGCTTCCCATGTACCAGGTCCTGGGTTCAATCCCCAGTACCTCAAAAAAAAAAAAAGTCAATATAGGTTGTCTGTGAGTTTCTAGGAATTTGTCTATATCCTCTTATGATACTTTTTATTTAGGTAGGGTCAGTTGTAACTTCCCCCCTTACGTTTCTGATTTTATTTATTTGCATCTTTTTTTTTTTCTTCCTTAGTCTAGCTAAGGGTTTGTCAATTTTATTTACCTTCTCAATGAACCAGCTTTTGGTTTTGTTGATCTCCTCTAATGTTTTTTTTGTTGTTGTTCTCAATTTCATTTATTTCTGCTCTAATCTTTATTATTTCTTTCCTTCTGCATGCTTTCAGAATGCTTTGCTGTTTTTTTTCTAGTTTCTCTAGTTGTTCAGTTAGATCTTTGATTTTAGTTCTTTCTTCTTTTTTTAAAATAGGTGTTTAAGGTTATAAATGTCCCTCTCAGCACTGCCTTTGCTGTATCCCATAAGCTGCGATAAGTTGTGTTCTCATTTTCACTGGTCTCAGTATATTTACTAATTTATCCTTTGACCCACTGATTTATTTATTGAGACCTACTTTGCAACCCAAAATGTGGTCTATCCTGGAGAAAGATCCATGAGCACTTGAGAGGAATGAATAACCTGCTAATTTGGGCTGCAATATTCTGTATATGTCTGTTAGGTCTAGCTCATTTATCATATTGTTCAATTTCTCCATTTCCTTGTTGATTGTCTATTTATTTATTTATTTATTTTTAAGATTTATTTATTTCTCTCACCCCCGTCGTTTTTGCACTGGCTGTCTGCTCTCTGTGTGTTCTCCTGTGTCTGCTTGTCTTCTCTCTAGGCAGCACTGGGAACCGATGCCGGGACCCTCCGGAGTGGAGAGAGGCGCTCAATCTCTTGCACCACCTCAGCTGTCTGATTTGCTGCGTCTCTCATTGTCTCTCTTCTGTGACTTTTTGTTGCATCATCTTGCTGCGCCAGCTTTCTACGCAGGCTGGCACTCCTGCGTGGGCCGGCACTCTGTGCTGGCCAGCTTGCTTTTTCACCAGGAGGCCCCGGGAATCGAACCGTGGACCTCCTATATGGTAGATGGGAGCCCAATCACTTGAGCCACATCCGCTTCCCTCTAGTTGTTCTATCTATTGACCTGAGTGGTGTGTTGAAATCTCCAACTATTATTGTAGAGATGGCTATTTCTCCCTTCAGTTCTGCCAGAGTTTGCCTCATGTATTTTGGGGCACCCTGGTTAGGTGCATAAATATTTATGGCTGTTATTTCCTGGTGGATTGTCCCTTTTATTAATATATAATGGCCTTCTGTATATCATAACTTTTTTGCATTTAAGGTCTGTTTTGTCCGATATTAGTTTAGCCACCCCAGCTCTTTTTAAATTTGCTGTTTGCATGGATTATCTTTTTCCAGCATTTTACTTTCAGCCAATTTGTATCCCTGGGTCTGAGGTGAGTCCCTTGTAGGCAGCATACGGATGGCTTTTTTTTTTTTTCAATCCATTCTGTCAGCCTGTATCTTTTGATTGCAGAGTTTAATCCATTCACATTTAATGATATTACTGTAAATGCACTATTTACTTCCACCATTTTATTCTTTGGCTTTCATATGTCATATCTTATTTTCATCTGTCTTTTTACTCTTTTGGTTATCCTTTCTGCTAGTCCTCTCCTACACTCTCCTCCAAGCTTCTCTTCTCTCCTCTCTTATTTCTTTGGGCTGTAAGTCTCCTTTAATGCTTCCTGCAAAGGCAGATTTTTTTTTTACAAACTCTCTTAGCTTCTGTTTATTTGTCAATATTTTAAACTCACCTTCATATTTGAAGAACAATTTTGCCAGATAAAGAACTTTTGGCTGGCAACCTTTCTCTTTCATTATCCTAATTATATCATACCACTGTCTTCTTGCCTCCATCGTTTCTGATGAAAAATCTGCACTAAGTCTTACTGGGCATCCCTTGTTGCTCTCGGAATTTTCTTTTTATCTTTGGCTGCTGGCATTCTGAATAGTGTCTTGGAGTAGGTCTATTTGGATTTATTTTGATTGGGGTATGCTGCGCTTCTTGGGCATGTAAATTAATTTCTTTCGTGAGAGGTGGGAATACTTCAGCCATTATTTCCTCAAATACTCTTTCTGTACCTCTTCCATTCTTTTCTCCTCCTGGAACTCTCATTACACGTACATTTTTACGCTTTGTGTTATCATTCAACTCCCTGAACCCCTGCTCAATTTTTTCCATTCTTTTCTCTCTTCCATTTCAGCTATTCTGTCTTCTGCATCACTTATTCTTTCTTCTATCATTTCAAGTCTGCTGTTGTATGCCTCTTATATTTTTGCTTGTTTCTTTTGAGCTACTAGGACCTCTCATGTGGGAGGCTGGTGCGCAACCACGGAGCCACATCAGCTCCTCTGTGTTGGCTCCCTTGTCTGTTTACTGTACTGTTTTGCTTGGTTTTTTTTTTGTTTGTTTGTTTTGTTTTTCCCCTCTTGTTGTTTGCTTGTTTTCCTTAGGAGGTACCAGGAACCAAACCCAGGCCCTCCCATGTGGGAGGCGGGTGCTCAACTGCTTGAGACACATCCACTCCTCTAATGTGTTTCTGATCTCACCTATTTTATCTTTCGTTCCCACAAGCTCTGTTATTTTTCAACTCAGGCTTTCAAATTCTTCTTTGTGCTTGTTCAGTCAGTATCTTCTTTGATGTCCTTTGTCTCTTTAGCCATATTGTCTTTCAACTCACTGATTTAATTCAGGAGATTTGTATGAACTTCACTGATCAGTTGTCTCAAATCCTGCATCTCATCTGGGGCTTTGGTATGTTCCTTTGCTTGGGCCACTTCTTCCATTTTCTTAGTATGGCTTGTAATTTTTTACTGATGTCTAGGCATCTGGTTTGATGGTGAGTTTACTCTGATGCTCAATTTCTCTTGTATAGTGATTGTGTCAGGAGGCTGTGTGTTACTCCTGTTCCTTGATTCTTGGTTCAGCCTGTTTTAGGTCTTTAGGATCATCCCTGTTAGCTGCTCAAATCCAGGCTATGGACCCACTAATGGGCTGCAGACCCACCTCTACAGGTCTTTGGGCGGGAGGCTATAAAAGCCAGAAAAGTCTTCTCTTACTTACTTTTAACTTCCTCACATGCACTTCCTTGGTCTACGAGCAGATGGTGCTCTTCAGCAACCCTCTCAGTTCAAACCCTGGTAGGAGTGTGTTCGCTGCAAAGAGGACCAGATCATTGTAATAGGGGATCCTGCCTGGAGGATATTCAGAACCTTGCAAGTCAATCTTTCTCCAAGGCTGTTATGCAACCTTTGTTGGCAGACTCCTTTTTCCAGGTAGGAAATAATTCCACTCCCCTCTGTGTCCTCAACAACCAAGCCCCAGTCAGTAGGGAGGGTGTTTAAGAGGATCAGGTCACTTTAGTCTCATGTCAGCTCCCAGGACAAACAAGGGCACGGCCCCTCCTGGCCAGGAAGTGTTCATGGGACACAGCGGACCAAATTTGTGGGCCAAAAGCTGAACCTGCCTTTCCTGGAGAGGTAGACCCCTGCGGCCCCCTCTGTCCACAGGTGCTGGCCAGAGGCCAGAGAATTCAAAGCTGTCTGCTCTGAGGATGGAGGAAAGGGTGCCAGCAGCTGCAGTTGTAAGTCACAGTATTCCCGTTGAGATTCTCTTCTTATAGCCTTCTCTCTTCTGGGTGGTGTCCAGCTTTCCCCCGGTGTCCTAAACCCTAGAACATTTTTTTGCAAACCATTTCTGCCTATTTTCGACCTATTTTCCTTGGAGAAAAGTGAGTCCTGTATCTCTCTAATCCACCATCTTCCCAGAAATTTTTTTCTGTTTTATTTTTTTTTTTGTTTTTTTTGAGGTACTGGGGCCAAGGAATGAAACTGGGACCTCGTATGCAGGAAGCCGGTGCTCAACCACTGAGCTACACTGCCTCCCCCAAGTTGGTTTTTTCATTTCTTTGTTTTTTTGTTTTCAGGAGGTACCAGGGATCAATCCCAGGACCTTGCACATGGGAAGCAGGCAATCAACCACTGAACTACATCCACTCCCCTCTTTCTACATTTTTTTTTATATGATACCATTTTTTTTAAACAATTTATTGAAGTATATCATTTCTACACGAACATACATAAACTATAAGTGTTCAGTAAACATTGCGAACTTACGAAACAAACATGCATAACATCATACAGGGCTCCCACACATCACCCCCCACAAACACCCTGCATTTTTGTGAAACATTTGTTAACAAATCACGAAAGAGCATCGTTAAAGTATTACTACCCACTATAGTCCGTATTTTCCTCCCCTATACATTTTTTTGAGGATTTATTTACTTATTTACTTTTATCCATTTTTACACCCTCCACCCCCCCCACCCCCCCGTTTTTGTGGTTTCTGTGTCCATTTGCTGGGCGACTCTGTGTCCGTTTCCTGCACTGTCTTCTCATCCTTCTCCTCCTGTCTTCACTGGGATTCGATCTGGGAACCTCCGATGTGGGAGAGAGGCGTCCTACCGCCTGCACCACCTTAGTTACTGATTTTTCAGCTCGTCTCGTCTTGGCTCTCCCGTCACTCTCCTGTTACATCATCATCTTGCTGCATGGATCGTGGAGCCTGGTGGCTCACCCACTCACAGGGCCTGGCGGTGCACCCGCACATGGGGCCTGAGGGCCCACACACTCGCGGTGCATGGTGGCGCACCCACGCACGGGGCCTGGTGGCCCACACGCCTTCTACATTTTTCTTTTTTTTTTAATTTTTACCAGGAGGTCCCGGGGATCGAACCCAAGTCTCTCCATATGGAAGACGGTCGCCCAGCCTCCTGAGCCACATCCATCCCCCTGTTATATCTCTTAAGGTTGACCAAAGATAACCAAAGTTACAATATTTTCCGATACAGAATTGTCATACAATAAATCAGGCTTAGTTTATCACCGGCATTCCAAAAACCAGGCCTAGGGAGAAAAACAAGGTCTGGGGACACATGCATGGTTTCTAATATAGCAAATGTTTAGCCCACCCTGATTATCACAAAATCAGGACAGCGAGAATATTCAGTCTTTCTACATTTTTAATGTAATCATTTGGAATGTTAAATTTTCTACTCAGCACTGCCTTTCCTACATCCCATTAGTTTTTGTTTTCATTTTCATTCACTTCAAGATATTTCCTAATATTCCTTGTGATTTCTTCTTCAATCCAATGGTTAACAGTGTGATGTTTAATTTTCATGTATTTGTGAGTTTTCCAGTTTTCCTTCTAATATTATTTCTAGTTTTATTCTATTGTGGTCAGAGAAGATCCTTTGCATGATTTTAATATTTTTAAATGTATTAAGATTTGATTTATGGCCTAAAAGATGGTCTATCTTGGAAAATGTCCCATATGCATTTGAGAAGAATGTGTATTTTGCTGTTGTTGGATGGCCTGATCCGTATATATCCATTAGGTCTAATTGGTTTAATAATGCTGTTCAAGTCCTCTATTCCCTATTGTTCTTCTGCCTAGATGTTTTTTTTTGTTTTTTTTGTTTTTTTGGTTTTTTTTTTTAAAGATTTATTTATTTTATTTATTTATCCCCCCCTTGCTGCTTGTGCTGCTGTGTCCATTTGCTGCGTGTCTTCTCTGTGTCTGCTTATCTCCCCCTTGCTGTGAGGTCTTGCCGCATCAGCCCACGGCGCCGCGTGAGCCAGCCTGCCCTCACAAGGAGGCTCCGGGAAGC
>JAQZBX010068424.1:0-15755 GCA_029593785.1 Cabassous unicinctus | reverse complement strand
CTCTGTTCTTTGCCTTGCCTTTTACATTCAATTCCCCACCCACCAGGGGGTGGGGCTCAACGCCCTACTGACTGACATGGCCCAGTCAACGCCCTAATCATAATTCAATCATGCCCAGATTAACAGATCAGATTACAGGCATGATCCAATTATATTTTTGGAATTCATAATTACATCAAATTCCCCAACGGTTACAAAGGGTTTTATTATCAAAGTCTTGTAAAACATATTCAGAAACTGTATATCAACATGGCACAGATTGTAGCCTACTTTTGTTTTTACTGTACAAAAGTAAAGTTTAAAACTCCTGTAACTAAGAAAAACAGTTACATAACTACTTTGCATATAACATGGAATCACTGAGTGCATAAGATTACTACTGCGGTAACAGTAACACAAATTTATTGGTTTTGTACAACTTGAGATCAAATAAAAAGTACATTATAAAGTAGATTGGTCTTATTTTGAAGGCATATGAAGGTCAATTTAAAATATTCACCATTTTAACTCTACTGCTCATCTCAGTGTCTGGGTTCTAGTACTTATAGTTATGGCAGTAATTTTGCCATATTTAAAAGAAAGTTACATTTCAACACTGGAGTCTGATCCTGTGAAGAAAGTAATTGCAGACCAGAAAGTGCATGAAGAGTGGCAGTTGTTAGTGAACCACTTCAGTAAAGAAAGTGATTCTGAGCATTTTTTTAAAAGTGCATATTCATTGGCCCAATAAATTTATTTCCAGAAATGTATCCTAGAAATTTAATTGTATATATGCATGAAATAATATGAACAAGGTTATTTTTTCCAGTGTTTTTTTTAAATTGCAAAACATGGGAAATAACCTAAATGTCCAACCACAAATTGATGTTTTAATGAATTATAACACATCCATAAAATAGGATATTACCTAGCCATTAAGAAAAATAATGTACCAATAATTGCCTTGATTTGATAAGATGCTTATAATAAACTATGTGTAGGTTCCAAAACTGTGTAACAACTATGACACAATTTTAGCTGCGGTCTTTAGTGACCTCAATAAGAAGAGATTTAATGGAATGGTATAGGTGAAAGAATGATTGGATTGGATAGAAAAGATACTGGGAAGGAAAAATTGGAGACAGTGACTATAGGCACATTTTATAAGAAGTTTTGCTGTAAAAGAAAGAAAGGAAATGCCTTGATTGTTGGGTCAAAGAAAAGTTTCTTAACATGTAAGAAATAACAGTATATCTGTATGCTGATGAGAGTAATGATATATGATGAAAAATGATGTTGGGAGGGAAAACTGCTAAAACAGTGTTCATGAGTGGGTAAGAGGGGATGGAATCTTGTACACAAATGGAGGGGCTGGCCACAGGTTAATGTAAGGAGCACAAAGAGTCTCTCCTTGTAGCAGGAGAGATGGTAGACTATGGGAACACACTCAGGTAAGTGAGTGTATGTGGTGGGTGTCATGTGTATAAATCCTCTTCTAATTGTTTCTGTTTTCACAATGAAATAAGTAGCAAATCACAAGCTGAGAGCAAGGAGGTGCGTGAATTTTGCAGAGAACTGTGAAAATACGAAATAATTTTTTTAGCACATTGGGAGAGCAGTGAATGCCTTCCACATTGCTAATTTCATGCAATTTGAATGATCGGCAGAATTTGACATAGCTATCACTTCCTCCTTCTTAAATGATTTCTTCACATACTTACCTGGTTTTCTCACAGCTTTCTGGCTATTCCATATAAACTTCAGATGCTGGTTCTACAGCACCTCCCTAAACTCTAAAAGTTTGTGTCCCATGGCTCCACCTTAAAGCTTTTCTTTTCCTAACTACATTCCTTAGATGACCTTATCCATTCTCATGACTTTAAAAACTATCTACGTGCTGATAACTCTTAAATTAATATCTCCAACCCTGACTTCTCCACTGACTTCCAGATTCATATATGCAACTGCCTACGTTACACTTCCACTTGAATTGTACTATACTTTTCAAACTTGATATGTTCATAATGGAGTCCATGATGTATCTCCAACCACCATTAAACCTGCTCCTCCTGTACTCTTCCAAATTTAGTAGACGGCAGTTCCAATCTTCTGGTTACCCAAACTCAAAACATGAAGTCACCCTTGACTGCTCTCTTTCTGCAAACCTCATACCCAAATCATCAATAAGTTTTTTTGGCTATAGTTTCAAAATATATGCAGATCAAATCACATCTCCCCACTTCTACTGCCACCACTTTTGTCTAAGCTACCGTCATCTTTAGTCTCCTAACTTGTCTCCTAACTCCTGCTTTCACCTACTCCCTTTTTAGTCTAATCTTCCTTTTCACTTTAAATTCCATCATCTGGAGAAAGCCAGTTAATTGTGTGTGTGTGTGTGTGTGTGTGTGTTATACACTTACGGGCAGTCTTGTGATAAGTAACATGCTTAGTGTGTTGTAGGAAAATTGAAGTGGGCATGTTCCCTAAATAGTGCTTTTGTACTTAAAATTTTCTCTGACTTGATCACTGCTCCTTTTGTTAGCCATATTGCTAACTCTCTCACTCTCTTCAAGTCTTTATAGATGTATAAAAAAAAGTATGGATAACATCACTGAATATTTCCTATGCACCAGACTCTGTCGTAAGCACAATATCTTATTCAACCTCAAGCTATCCCATGAAAGAAATGCTATTGTTCTCTCCTTTTAAAGATGAGGAAACTGAGACATGGAGAGATTAACTAATTTGCCCAATATTACATGACAAATAAATAGGGGACCCTGAATTCAAACCGAGGTCTACCTGATTTCAATGACTTTGGTCTTGACCACCATATTCTTCTTCAAAAAAAGATCATTTCCCTGATAATAGCCTCCAAAAGATGAGAATTGGATTTATCTGAATTCTGACTTGGGCAATGAAGAAAGCCATCAGAGAGAATGTTTCAGCTGGCATAAGATAGTTCCTGAACCTCTTTTCAGTTTCCTCTTAAAATAAGCTGTTATCTTATTAGTTTAAGACCCAGGGCATAAGGAAATATGGACAAACATTAACTTCTAGGCCTTCCCCTTTTGTTGATTGGCTGTATAATTTTCAGCAAGTTACTTGTTTCTCTATTGCACATATCTCATTTGTAAAGTTAGGGCTTTTGATTTGTTTTTCTCTAAGTACACTTCCAACTCAACATTTTTTTTTAAAGTTTACTTATAAGTGTTTGTTTCAAATGTATAAATATACACATGAAAATCTTATGTTCTAGTTTTAGAATCATGGACCAATTTTACAATAAAATATTTAAAATATACAGAGGTATGATAGATAAATTTTGGATTCTTATTGTGACAATAAGGTGATGCTGAAGACCATCATAGAGATTACAGAAATCCTAAAGTATGACCTTGTACAGGTTCAAGTGATATTGCTCATATGATGGCCACCACCAGACTTTGATACCTCCTGCTCTTTCTGTTGAATTGTGGCTAGAAGAGAAGGGTGGTTTTCCTTTGGATATGTTTGTCTTATGTAGACAAGTCCCAAGAAACAGACTCCTAATAGCAATAAAGGGAAGGTTGAATGCTCAGAGCTTCTTATGAGATTAATTAAATTCTGTCATCCTTTGGAGAAATTTGAACATAATGAACACTAGAACATGGATGATGCTTGGATAATTAGTATTAAGTTGTATGTAGATAGAGAGTCACATTGTTATATTACTACACTCTGAGTTGACACATGCATGACTCTGGGAATGAATAAAAATTTTCCTTGGGATTTATTTGTTTATAAATTGAAAAATTGAATAGAATGGTAAATAAACTTTTCTTAGGCTTATGGTCAGTTTATCTGAATCTGAATCATGCAGGGTAAAATCATGCTTGGTATTTGGAAGTCTTAGCTGAAAATTCAGGAAGCTTCACCAAATCTTTCCATTTAAAAGTAACTATTTTCCAATGAAGAAATAATAACATTTATAAGCAGTAAGGAAGAAGTATTCATTCTAACCACAGTAAAACCCTGCCATAACTCAAGACGTGTGCCTTAAAAAAACCCAATGCCCCAAAATAAGTGGTTGCTTTGTTCTAAGGTTAGTAAATTCCTAGGTCTACCCTGAGGCAGCAAGCCCTCTGATTTCCGACATTTTGGCTGCAGAATCCAAATCCATCCATTCTGGTCCCTGCTGTGATTTGTCGCCATCTGGTGGAAGTTTGGGTATGGTTTAGCGCGCTTGGAGTTGATTCTGGATCCTGGGTCTGGTCGCTTAGGGTTTCTAGAATGGCTATATTGATTTCCGAAACCTCCCAGTTAGTTGACACCTGTATCGATTGCCCCATCAGGGGAAATCTGAGCCAGGAGAATATTGGAAATGAGTGAAGCCACTCTCTCTACTGCTTTTCCAGAAGGAGGCTGAGAGGAGTATAGCAGCCAGTTCTCAATCACATTATATCCAAATTGGTGTCATCATACAATTTTATTGAATTTATATTTTTACCCATCCATAAAGTCCTAATCATGTCTTAATCCTGGAGGAGAATGCTGGAGTCATCCACTCTTGTGGAGGCTAACATATTCTTTCTCTTTTTATTTAACTTCCTAGTTGACCAACCATAGTCTTTCCAGCTTCCAGTCTCTATCTTGGGCTTATTTTGAGGTTTTACTGGGTATGCCTGCCCCTTTTGTGGTTCATTCACTTTGTGTTTAAAGGGTTGCAAGTTTCTTTGCTTAATTGTGCTTCATTATTCAATTGTCCTCTTGACTTTCTAACTTCTCCAATCTCTTCAAGCTCTTGGCTGCTGGAGGAAGTTGTAGTTTGGATTTTTATATTGCTAAAATAAAAACGAGCAAAATCTGGTTAGATCTCAGAGTTTTAATAAATCAGTTCATGACTTGGGGCATTTCCAGTCATCAAAAGGTAGAGTGGAATTCCACTAAACAAAAAGAGCAACAGGCTTTTATACACAGAACAGGGGATACATGAGAGGAAATATTTTTTGGTTAATGCAGACTACATTTCCTAACATAGTTAGTGCAGGCAGCTGCTTAGCAATGAGGAAATTAGCTGGTGTAAGAACAGGGAGTTGGTGATCGCTGATTGACTGTTAAATTCTGTTTTCTGGGTGAGCTGGGCATTTGAAGAGAATAGAAATTTACTTAGATTTTGGTTTTGCTGACATGAGGCTTAGCATGAGTGTCTCCATGTTGGACCTACTAAATTTTATTTACTAATATATATAATGTTTTGTAGTTTTGCAGCAATAGATTGGGTGTATTTTTATATTTCTTTGATCTTTTCAAAGGAATTTGGAGAAGGAGAAGAAGTAAACATATTTACTTAGGTAATCATCTTGATAGGGATTTTTTGTTTCTCTGCTTGTTTAATAAGTGAATTTATTCAACTCCATTCTATTTAAATAGTCAATCATTCCATTTCCCACCCTATGCTTTTTTCAGACTTCTAAAGTGTTGGGCTATGCCATATGTTTGATATGCCTCTAACATTTCATTCTTTCTTCAACTGACTCTTCTTTCCAGCATCTGGAAAAGCTCTTTTGACCCCCATCAGTCCTCTAAGGAAAGTGGAGACTGTGATGATCCTCTCCTGACCCCACACTTACAAATACCACAACTCTTGTGCAAATTTGTGTTATCTTTTAAAAAGGACTTACCTCTATTCCTGGACGGAACAGTAACACTTGTTATAATCATTGTTTTCTTTTATTCAGTTTTTAAGAAGGCTTTAGATCAGCCACATGTATAGAAATCAAGGATTGCCATTTTTAATCCTGTACAGCATACGGTATGGTAAAACTTCATTATTGGAATACAAATTCTAGGCTATAGTAGATTGTTTCTGTTTTGAGATTCCTTTTTATCTTACCTTTATTGGAAATCTTTTTTTTCACTTCATCCTTCTATGTTTCAAATTTCTCACATATAAAATTTAAATGCTGGATTAAATATCCTGTGTTCTGTCCTAGAACTAGCACAGTAATAAATAACTATATTGTTATTATCTCCAAAAACTTATATTTGCATAGCACTTTACTATTTAAAAAGCACTTCTGTATGTTATCAATTAAACTCCCAATAGCATTGAAAGTGGGACATTGTAATTAACATTTTAAAAATTAGAAAAATCAGGATGGAAGGTTTTAACTTGAGAAAAATTGGTAGGAGTTGGAGCTAGTATTCAAACCCACAATCTGTGATTCCAAATTTCATGTTCTTTTTACCCTGCCACAATACTACATCATCTGGGAAATCAGTGCTATATCGCATTTTTTCTCACTAGACTCTCATTTAATGGCCTCTTATTATATCATACTAAGACATTATCTCTCTAAAGTGCACAAGTCATATTGTATACAATGTTTATTCTAAAACATTTCCAAAACAGGTCCAACCTTCAAAAAGAGAGTTCCAGTAAACATGTGGCAAACCCCCTATGATATGACTCTATTTGCCACAATCACTCTCCTTTGAAAGTGAAGAGTCGCTAAGCTATGGCAAAGTTGCCAAGATCACTACAAGGAAGAGAGGATAGTAGGGAGGCAAAGAAGGTGAAAGAGGGCTGTCGCAATGGTCTGGTTTCTAGATTAGCTTTCTAACCCCAGAAAGGTGCAGACAACTTCAGAGGTGCAAGAAAGATACCGAGAGAAGCAATTCCGTAACCAGAAACTGCATGGACTTTGAAGCCAAATGAACCTGGGTTCATGCCTTACCTTCTTGGCAAGCTGAGTAACCTTGCTAAACTTTGCTCACCTTTCAGCGTCTAGGTTTCCATATTTGAAAAACACTTGCATCATGTGGCATTGGGAAGGTGAAAATGCTAAATTTATGAATATCAATTAGCTGTGTGTCCAGATCATTGATGGTATCCAGTAACATAATGTCTGATAATGCATACCAGATAGGTCAACTGAAACCAGATTGTGAAATCTCTACATCCATTCAGTTCTGTTATTTAAAAGTTATTCTTCACTGTGATTATAAAAATGTTTTATTTAGTGACATAAATAATGTCAAACTCTATATTTTAATTTTGAAGGCCTTGAAAACCCATACTTGCATTGAACAAATTCATCCATTTAACAAATATTTATTGAACATCTATGCATGCTTAGTGCTAGGGAACATGACAAGTATGTTCTTTGCCATCATGGAGTATATGTTTTATTTATGCTTTCCCTTAATTGTCTAAGAAAGAAGTGAATGCACTTTTTAGAAATTTTGCCATTGATAAGTCAAAATTTACTTTTAACTTTGGTATAAACTTCCCTTGACAACACTAACTCCCACAAGCATAACAAGACAGTAGATATGTTTGGCAGAGCAACTATTTATGTCCTGTCGTCTGTGTTGCCCGGGTGATGGAAGCAATATTGAAAACATTGGAGGTGGTTGTTATTGGCAGGGATCCTGACATTCATTTCCAATTGGAACGACTGTAAAAAGCAAAATGTAGGCTGGGATGTGGGCAGTAGACTGGTCATGGCTATACATACAGTGGATGAATGGATTGTTGGTGATCAACCAAATGTAGGTGCCATTTTTAAAACAATTTAATACTCATTGGCAATCTCTCCTTAGTGATATTTTTAAAATTATTCACTGTTAGTGATTAAATAAAAGATTTGGTCTTTTAGAAAAGCTAAAATCATATCATTGCATGCTGCCTAAAGTTATGATGGTTTTTGCCCATTTTTCTCTCTCTCTTTTTTTTAATGGAGGTGTACTGAGCTTTTGGTCCCTCCTCTAAACAAGAGTTGAAATGTTGCCACACTACAAGTTCAGCTTCATATTTATCACATGTCTTAAAGGGAATAAATCATTACATAGCAACCTTGAGAACTAAAAATTATCTGTTAGCTCTTTGCTCAATTTCCTGTCTCATTTGACAGTACCACATTCGTTCAGACATGTGAACCAGGAGCAAGTAATTGGTGACTTTTTCTCCCTCATCAACCTTCTCAATCAATCCTCCATTTAGTAACTAGAGTTTAGTTTCACTTAACTCCAAGCCAGCTTCCACACTGTCACTGGATTAATAATAATAAAAAAATACATCATCTTTTGGGGATGCTGTGGCTCAACCCTATCAAACTTCACGTCCTTCTTATAGTGTGGTGCATTTAGATACTACTGCGTCTGAAGAAAGAGAGAGGGAAACAAAGACTACTTTTTATTTTTATTTTTTTAAGATATCCTTGATGCTGGGTTTCTTGAAACAAATTAGATTTTACCAATTATATGCAATGCTGTGATATTTTAAAGGCAGAAGTAATATGGAGACCATATTTTATATGTTTGCCCTTTTTTTTTTATCTGTTGATAATCAGTGTCACATTAATGTCATATTAATGTGAGGCTTTTCTGAAGCAGAGTTTTTAGCATGCATTTTCTAGCGTCTTAGATTTTGAGGAATGTTGTGCAGTCATCCCTGGAGGCCCAGCCTAGAGCTCACTTCTCCAACTGTTCCAACAATTTTTAAACTACCTAATCCTCTGTTGTAAATCACTTTCTGCTAAACAAACACACACACACAAAACTAGAGTAGTTTTGGCTGCCTGCAATAAACTTTGTCTGATATACATCTCATGCCCTTCTCTGCTTAAAACTTCAATACCACCTACACTTCATGGAAAAGTATCCCAAATAATTAGCATTACATTAAGGAATCTCTATAATGACAGATACCTCACAATTATAGATGTATATTTTATTATTTTTCCATACAATCCCTTCAACTCTTTCCAAATTAATTTATTCATAATCCAGTATATCTAGCTTGCATACATTTAAAAACATTTCTCTTTTCTCCAGCTTTTTAATGGAAATCTAACTTCTTTCATATTCTCATTCTAATCCTACCCTAATAGGTTGATCATCTAAGCAGAATTGATTTCTTAGTATCATTTGTGTTTCTTTAGGATCATGGAAATCTCTTTATTACCATTCAAGTTCAACTGGACATTGATGAATCTCTCCTCTAATTTATAGCATTTGCTTATTTACCCAATATTTTTGAGTACTTACCATGAGCCAATCACTGTGCTGGGCACAGTCCTTTTCTAAATGAACTTATAGCCTAGTAGAGTAGACAGTCATTAAACAAAGAGATGCAAAATAAATGTAAAAGGGTCAACTCTAAGTTCTATAAAGTATTATGTGCCTATAAACCCAGGGTCTTATCTGGTTTGAGGTTTAGCAAAAGCTAAACCCATGGAATTGACACCTGGGGTGATATCTAAAGGGTGATTAGAAAACAAATGGGAAAAGATGATAGAAAGGGCCCTTCAGGCTGAGAGAACAACATGTAAAAAGGTTCAAGCATGGTGCACAGAATAGGTTCAGGAACAGAAAAAGGCCAGAGTAGCTGAAGCACAAAGAATGAATGGCAATGGAGTTATGCGATGAGAGAGGTAGGCACGGGTGAGCCCATGCAGGGCCTTGAAGGTCATGGTAAAAATGTTGAGTTTTTCCTACGAAAGTAAAGAAGCTGAACCATGGTATATGTGAATGGGTAGTGGAAGAGTGGGGAGGAATTTTCTAATAAACACTTGGAAAATAGTGTTTATTGTAGCAATTCAGGTAAAAAGTATGGTAGTTTGACTCCAAGCAAGGCAATGGTAGTGGTGATGATGGAGATGAAGGAGGTAACCATACTTTTTTTTCCTACATAATGTTATGGTTATAATATGCCTGTACACATTTTTTTAAACAAATCAAATCTATTGATATATACTAATAAAGCATACAATTCATCCAAAGTGTATAATCAATGGTATTTGGTATAATCACATAGTTGTGCACTCATCACTTCAATCATTATTAGAGCATTTTCATTATTTCAATAATAATAAACAAAAAAGAGACAAAAAAACAAACAAGAAAATTCTTCACCTCTCAGTCTCTCTGTGCTTCCCATGTCTTACATAGCTGCTTTTTTCTGGCTATTCTTGCACATTTATTTATTTATTTTTAAGCAGTTTTATTGAGATATATTCACATACCATAAGATCTATCCAAAACGTACAATTAATGGTTTTAAGTAGAATCACAATGTTTTGCATTCATCACCACAAAAGATTTTAGAACAATTTCATTATTCTGGAAAGAAAGACCGACACCCCTTAGCAGTCACCTCTCAATCCCTCTATCCTTCACCAGCCCTGCATAACCACTAATCTAATTTCATCTTTATAAATTGATTTATATTTACATTTTATATATATGGAATTATGCAATATGTACTACTTTCACCTAGCATGTTTTTTTTTGTCTGACATTAACATCTTGTAGTATTAACATCTATTAATTCAGTTTCAAAGAAAAACGATCTTATATATGCAATTTTACTCATATTTATATTTCACATGTGGTGTTACTTTGCTATACATTTTATGTTACATTATTTAGCTTTCCTTCTAGTAATATATGTGTCCTTAGTCTTTCCTTTTCCACCACTGTCATACCCATATAATAGCACTGCTAGTTACAAACCCTATGCTGTGCTTTCACCATTTCTATTCATTTCCAAAACTTAACAACCTTTTTACCAATTCTGCACAGATGACCCAAAGCTTTCCATTCTCTACCCTCATTCAATTTTCTGGTGACCTATATTCTAATTATTAACTCCATAACTTTACACAATATATTTAGTTCATAGTAGTGCAATCATACAGTATTTGTCCTTTTGTGTCTTGCTTGCTTCATTCAGCATAATGTCCTCCAGGTTCATCCATGTTGTCATATGCTTTATGACTTCATTTCTTCTTAAGCTACGTAATATTCACATATATACCACAACTTATTTATCCATTCATCAGTTGATGGGCACCTGGGGTGTTTCCACCTTTTGGCAATCATGAATAACGCTGCTATGAACACAGGTGTGCAGATGTCTATTGGTGTCACTGCTTTCAGTTCTTCCGGGTATATACCTAGAAATGGTATTGGTGGATCACAAGGCAAGTCTATATTGAAGTTCTTTAGGAACTGCCAAACAGTCCTCCACAGTGGCTGTACCATTCACATTCTCACCAACAGTGAATAAGTGTTCCTATCTCTCCACATCCTCTTCACACTTCTAGTTTTCTGACTTTTGCATAGTGGCCATTCTAATAGGTGTAAAATCGCTATAGTTTTGATTTGCATTTCCCTAATTGCTAGTGATAAACATTGTTTCACGTGTATTTTCGCCATTTGTATTTCTTCTTTGGACAGTTGCCTATTCAAGTCTTTTGCCCATTTTTAATCAGGTAGTTTGTCTTTTTATTGTTGAGTTGTAGCATCTCTTTACATATCATGGATATTTAACCCTTATCAGAGATGAGATTTCCAAATATTTTCTCCCATTGTGTTTGCTGCCTTTTCACCCTTTTGACAAAGTCCTTTGAGGTGCAAAAGTGTTTAGTCTTGAGGAGGTCCCATTTATCTATTTTTTCTTTTGTTGTTCATGCTTTGGGTATAAGGTTTAAGAAACTACTGCCTACCATGAAGCCTTGAAGATATTTTCCTACATTTTCTTCCAGGAGTTTTCTGGTTGTTGCTTTTATATTTAGGTCCTTGATCCATTCTGAGTCAGTTTTTGTATAAGGTGTGAGATAGGGATCCTCTTTCATTCTTTTGGATATGGATATCCAGTTCTCCGAGCACCATTTGTTGAATAGACTGTCCTGGACCAGCTGGGAGGGCTTCTCAGCATTGTAAAAATCACTTGGCTGTAGATGTGAGGGTATATTTCTGAGTTCTTGATGCAGTTCCATTGGTCAGTCTGTCTTTATCCCAGTACCATGCTATTTTTACCACTGTAGCTAAGTAATATCCTTTGAAGTCAGAAAGTGAGAGTCCTCTAATTTTGTTCTTCTTTTTAAAGACATTTTTGTCTATTCGGGGCTCCTTACCCTTCCAAATAAATTTGATAATTAGCTTTTTCATTTCTGCAAAAAAGGCTATTGTGACTTTTTATTGGGATTGCATTGAATCCATAAATCAGTTTGGTTAGAATTGACATTTTAATGATTTTTATTCTTCCAGTCCTTGAACATGGAACGTCTTCCATTTATTTTTCTTTGGTTTCTTTTAGCAATGTTTTATAGTGTTTTGGCTACAGGTCCTTTATGTCCTTGGTTAAGTTTATTCCTAAATATTTGATTTTTTTAGTGCTATTATAAATGGTATTTTTTTTCTGATTTCCTCCTCAAATTGCACATCAGTAGTGTATAGAAATGCTATTGATTTTTTAAAATATTTTTATTACTGAAGTTGTGAACTTACAAAACAATCATGCAAATGTTAGAATTCCCATACAACAATCCTTCACCAACACACAATCACTATTGATTTTTGCATATTAATCTTTATCCCACCACTTTGCTGAACTCATCTATTAGTTTTAGTAGCTTTGTTGTGGATTTTTCAGGATTTTCTAGCTATAGGATCATATCACCAGCGAATAGTGCAAGTTTTACTTCTTCCTTTCCTATTTGGGTGTCTTTTATTTCTTTGTCTAGCCTATTTGCTCTAGCTAGAACTTCTAACACAATATTGGGTAACAGTGGTGACAGTGGGCATCCTTGTCTTGTTCCTAATCTCAGCAAGAAAGCTTTAAGTCTTTCTCCTTTGAGTACAATGTTAGCTGTAGATTTTTCATATATGCACTTTACCATACTGAGAAAGTTTCTTTCTATTCCTATCTTTTGGAGTGTTTTTATCAAGAAAGGATGCTATATTTTGTCAGATGCCTTTTCTGCATAAATCAAGAGGATCATGTGATGTTTCTTCTCAGTTTATTAATGTGGTTTATTACACTAATTGATTTTCTTGTTTTGAACCACCCTTGCATACCTGGGATAAAATGCACTTCATTGTTGTGTATAATTCTTTTAATATGCTTTTGGATTTGTTTTGCAAGTATTTTGTTTAGGATTTTTGCATCTTTATTCATTAGAGGTATTGGTCTGTAGTTTTCTTTTTTCATAATATCTTTATCTGGTTTTGGTATTAGGGTGATGTTGGCATTATAGAATGGTAGCTTTCTTTCCTGTTCAATGCTTTGGAAGAGTTTGAGCAAGATTGGCATTAGATCATCTTTGAACGAGTGGCAGAATTCACCTGTGAAGACATCTGGTCCTGGGCTTTTCATCTTTGGGATGTTTTTGATGACTTTAAATCTCTTCACTTGTAATTGGTTTGTTGAGTTCTTCTATTTCTTCTGGGGTCAGTGTCGGTTGTTTGTGTGTTTCTAGGAATTTGTCCATCTTGTCTGTCTAGTTTTTTGGCATATCGTTCATAGTATCCGCTTATGATTTCTTATTTCTGTGGTCAGAGGTAATGTCCCCCCTCTCATTTCTGATTTTATTTATTTCTATCTTCTTTCCTCTTTTCTTTGTCATTAGCTAATTTTTACTCTTTCTTTTTTTTTTTTTTTAATGTAAGCATTGAGATCTATAAATTTCCCTCTCAGCACTGCCTTTGTGGTTTCCCATTGGTTTTGGTACGTCGTGTTCTCATTTTCATTCTCCCATGAGAGCTTGAAAATAATGTATATCCTGCTGTTTTGTGGTATAATGCTATTTATATGTCTGTTAGGTCTAGTTCATTTATCATACTATTCAAGCTCTCTGCTTCTTTATTTGTCCTCTGTCTGGATGTTCTATCCAATACTGAGAGTGGTGTTTTGAAATCTCCAACTATTATTGTAGAGATCTTTATTTTTCCCTTCAGTTTCCCAGTGTGTGCCTCATATATCTTGGGTCTTCCACATTAGGTGCATAAATATTTATTATAGTTACTTCTTCTTGGTGAATTGCCCCTTTTATTAATATGTAATGACCTTCTTCATCCCTTAAAACAGTTTTGCATTTAAAATCAATTTTGTCCAATATTAGTATCTCTACTCCAGCTCTTTTTTGGTTACTATTTGCATGGAATATCTTTTTCGAGCCTTTCACTTTCAACCTGGTTGAGTCATTATGTCTGAGGTGAGTCTCTTGAAGACAGCATATAGATGGCTCATATTTTTTTAAATCTATTCCATCAGTCTATATCTTTTGATTAGGGAGTTCAAGCCATTAACATTCCATGTTATTATTGTAAAGCATTACTTATTTCATCCATTTTATTCTTTGGCTTTCCATTGTCATACATTAATATTGTCTGTCTTTTAACCCTTTAATTTTCCCTTCCTAATAATCTTCATTTCTACACTCTTCTCCATTCCCTTGTCCTTGTTTTATCCTTTCTGGCTACAATACTCTCTTTAGCATTTCTTGTAATTCTGGTCTTTTTGTAACATACTGTCTTAGTTTTTGTTTGTCTGTGAAGACTTTAAACTCACCCTTATTTTTGAAGAACAGTTTCACCAGATACAGAATTCTTGGCTGGCAGTTTTTCTCTTTCAGTACCTTAACTACATCATACCACTTTCTTCTTTCTTCCGTCAGAAGATGGATGTTGGCACTTAACCTTCCTAAGGTTCCCTCGTATGTGATGCTTTACTTTTCTCTTCCTTCTTTCAGAATCCTCTCTTTATCTCTGAAATTTTTTGTTCTGAATAGTAGGTATCTCAGTTTAGGTCTATTCAGATTTATTCTGTTTTGGGTGTGTCATCCTTCTTGGATATTGATATTAATGTTTTTCATAAGGGTTGGGAAGTTTGTGGTCATTATTTACTCAAATATTCTTTTTTTCCTTATTCTTTTCCATTTTCTTTTCCTTCTGGGATACTGATAACACATATGTTTGTGCGTTTCACATTGTCATTCAATACCCTGAGAACCTGCTCCATTTTTCCATTATTTTCTCTTTCTGATCTCCTGTCTTTTCCAGTTCAGATGCTCTGTCCTTGACAGCACTAATTCTGTCTTTGAGAAATTCAAATCTGCTGTTATGTGCCTTGAATGTATTTTTTTTCTTTTTAAAAACACTTTTTGAAGTATATCATTCATCTATGAGCATACATAAACAATAAGTGTAAAATAAAAGTTGTGAACTTACAAAACAAACATGCATAACATCATACAGGGATCCCATACATCAACCCACCTCCAATACCTTGCATTGTTGTAAGACATTTGTTACAAATTATGAAAGAATATTGTCAAAATCTTACTGCTAACTGTAGTCCATATCTTACATTGGTGTATTTTTCCCCCAACCCACCCTATTATTATTTTTTAAATACATTTTTATTACAGAAGTTGTGAACTTACAAAACAGTCATGCACATGTGTAGAATTCCCATACAACACCCCTTCAACAACACACCACACCATGGTGGAACATTTGTTACAGATTATGAGATACTATCATCAAACTATTACCACCAACCATGGTCCATAGCATACATTTGGCACACTTTTTCCATACTCTCCCATTATCAACACAGTACATCTTTGGCATAGATGCATGAATATTAGAGTATTGCTGTTAATCACAGTCCATAGATCTCTAGTGTATTTTTAATCTCATCCATTGTGTCTTTCATTCCCATAAGTTCTGTTACTTTTATTTGCAGGCTTTCAAATTGTTCTTTATGCTCATTCAGTTTTTAATATCCTTTTTCTCTTTAATCATATTTTCCTTCAATTCTTTGAATTGATTTAAGAGATTTGTGTTATTATCTTTGATTTGTTGTCTTATTTCTGTGTCTTGACATGATATTTGGTTTGTTTCTTTGGCTGGGTCATCTCTTCCTGTTTCCTAGTATGTCTTGTAATTTTTTTGCTGATGTTTAGACATCTGAATATTTTGGTGAATTTACTCTGATGATC
>JAQZBX010068423.1:0-15758 GCA_029593785.1 Cabassous unicinctus | reverse complement strand
TCTATGGAGCTCTCTCTATTCCTCTGTGTGTTTCTTCTGTCTTCTTGATTGTCTGTTTTTATAGCCCACCAAGAGGGAGGGGACTTAACCTAGCACACCCTAATGATGTGGTCGAATCAAAGCCCTAATCTTGATTTAATCAAGTAAATGTAAAGCCTTTGAATTTAAATCAATCAAAGGGTATCATGCCCAGAGGAACAGACCAGTTTACAAGATAATCAATATCTCTTTTTGGAATTCATAAGTAATATCAAGCTGCCACAGTGTGAATATATGTTTTCAATTCTCTTGGATATATACCTAGGAGTAAAATTGCTAGTTCAAATGGTAACTTATATTTAACTTTATGAGGACCTGCTGAACTGTTTTCTACTGTTTCAGTGGCTGCACCATTTTCCATTCCTATCAGCAATGTATGAGTTCCAATTTCTCTGCTTCCTCCTTAACACTTGTTCTTTTCTGTATATTATTATTTGTTGTTATTACTATTGCCATCCTAGTAGATGCAAAGTGGTATCTCATTGTGGTTTTTGTTTGTTTTGTTTTTAGGCGGTAACAGGGATTGAACCCAGGACCTCGTATGTGGGAAGCAGGCACTCAATCACTGAACTACATCTGCTCCCCAATGAGAGTCGGTTTTTTCATTTGTTTGTTTGTTTTAGTAGCTATCAGGGATCAAACCCAGGATTTCATATGTGGGAAGCAGGCTCTCAACCACTTAAGCTATATCCACTCCCTCTCATTGTGGTTTTGATTTGTATTTCCACAGTGACTAATGATGTTGAGCATATTTTCATTAGTTTATTGGCCATTTGCATATCATCTTCAGAGAAATGTCTATTCAGGTCATTTGCCCATATTTCAATCAAGCTATTTATTTTTTTATTGTTGAGAACAACTCCTTTTAAATTAATGTAAGCACCCAGATATTAGGGTATGCCTTTCAGTCTCCCTTTCAGTCTCTCACCAGGCTCTTGCCTCTTTTCATAGATTTCAGGAAATCTTGGGTATTTCAGGTCCTTATCCCCATGATAGTATACCTTCCTTCACAACAATCAAACATAGGGCTGCAACAGGAAATGGGGGAAGAGATCACCCTCCTGACTCCAAAGAAGTTTGGAGGGATGGCAGAAAGGCTGCTTCCTTCTTGCCACTCAGGTCTGAGAATCCTTGCTTGACCACCCAATCTGTAGCACAGTGTTTTTTGTTTTCTTTTTTAAAGATTTATTTTATTTATTTATTTCTCCCCACTCTCTTATTGTTTTTCACTTGCTGTGTTGTTTGTCTTCCTTGTTTCTTTAGGAGGTACCTGGAGTCGAACCTGGGACCTCTGATGTGGGAGGGAGGTGCTTAATCACTTGAGCCACCTCCGCTCCCTGCTTTGTTGTGTTTATCATGTTTTTCCTCTCCACATCTCTTGTTGCGTCAGCTTGTTGCATCAGCTCACCGCACCTGCTCATCGTGACAGCTCACTGTCTTCTTTACAAGGCACAGGGAACCCCTGCTCCCTGCTTTGTTGTGTCTCTCATTATGTTTTTTCTTCTTGTGTCTCTTGTGTCAGCTTGCCGCACCTGCCCTTCGTGCCAGCTCTCTGTCTTCTTTAAAAGGCACCAGGATCCGAACCAGAGACCTCCATGTGGTAGGCGGGAGCCCAGTCACCTGAGCCACATCTGCTTCCCTAGTTTTCTTTTTAAACTTAACAAAGCTTTTTATTATTTTTTAAAACTATTTTTTAACTTTATTTTGTACATTTACTAATTGAAAATATAAACAATTAAAAACTAAAAAGAAAACACATTTGAATAAAAACATACATTTCTCAATTAAATGTACTGGATACATATAAATTTTTTTTGAATCATACAATATGTTACACAATATATTTGGTTCATAGTAATGCAATCATACAGTATTTGTCCTTTTCTGTCTGGTTTGCTTCGCTCAACATAATGTCCTTCAGGTTCATCCATGTTGTCATATGCTTTACAACTTCATTTCTTCTTACAGCTGCATAATATTTCATTGTGTGAATAGAGGGCAGTTTGTTTATCCATTCATCAGTTAATGGACAGCTGAGTTGTTTCCAGCTTTTGGCAATGGTGAATAATGCCTCCATGAACATAGGTGTGCAGATGTCTGTTCGTGTCACTGCTCTCAGTTCTTCTGGGTATATACCCAGTAGTGGTATTGCAGGGTCACGTGTCAAGTCTATATTCAACTTCTTTAGGAACTGCCAAACAGTCCTCCACATTGGCTGTACCATTCTATATTCCCACTAACAGTGAATAAGTGTTCCTAGCTCTCCACATCCACTCCAACACTTATAGTTCTGTCTTAATAGTAGCCATTCTGATAGGTGTGAAATGATATCTCATTGTAGTTTTGATTTGCATTTTTCTAATCATTAGTGATGTTGAGCATTTCTTCAGGTGTTTTTTCTTGCCATTTGTATTTCTTCTTTGGACAAGTGTCTATTTAAATCTTTTGCCCATTTTTTAATTGGGTCATTTGTCTTTTTATTGTTGAGTTGTAACATCTCTTTATATATCCTGGATATTAAACCCTATCAGATATGTGATTTCCAAATATTTTTTCCAATTGAGTAGGCTGCCTTTTCACCCTTTTGACAAGGTCCTGTGAGGTGTAAAAGTGTTTAATTTTGAGGAGGTCCCATTTATCTATTTTTTTCTTTTGTTGCATGTGCCTGGGTGTAAGGGCCAAGTAACCACTACCTATGACAAGGTCTTGAAGATGTTTCCCTACATTTTCTTCTAGTAGTTTTATGGTCCTGGCTTTTTATATTTAGGTCTTTGATCCATTTTGAGTTGATTCTTGTATAGGGAGTGATATGGGGATCCTCTTTCATTCTTTTGGTTATAGATATCCAGTAGTTCCAACACCATTTGTTGAAGAGAATGTTTTGTCCTGTTAACATTAACTTGGTAGGTTTGTCAAAAACCAGTTGACTGTATAGGTGAGGGTTTATTTCTGGGTTCTCAATTCTATTCCACTGATTGAAGTGTCTATCTTTATGCCAGTACCATGCTGTTTTGACCACTGTAGCTTTGTAATATGTTTCAAGGTCAAGCAGTGAAGTTCCTCCCACGTCGCTCTTCTTTTTTAGAATGCTTTTGGCTATTTGGGTGCATTTTCCCTTCCAAATGAACTTGGTAATTGCCTTTTCTAATTCTGTAAAGTAATCTGTTGTGATTTTGATTGGTACTGCATTGAATCTATAATTCAGTTTGGGTAAGATTGACATCGTCACAATATTTATGCTTCCGATCCATGAACACAGAATGTCTTTCCACTTGTTTAGGTCTTTTTAAATTTCTTTTAGCATTGTTTTGTAGCTTTCTGCATATAGGTCCTGTACTTCTTTGGTTAAATTAATTCCTAGGTATTTGAGTCTTTTTGATGTTATTGAAAATGGAATTTTCCCCCTGATTTCTTCCTCAGATTGTTCAGTACTAGTGTACAAAAGCATTACTGATTTTTGCATGTTGATCTTGTATCCTGCCACTTTGCTGAACTCATTTATTAGCTCAAGTAGCTTTGTTGTAGATACTTCTACTGTTCTAAGTACAGGATCATGTTATCCACAAACAGTGAGAGTTTTACTTCCTCTGTTTCTATTTGGATGCCTTTAATTTTTTTTTTTTTTCTTGTCCAATTTCCCATACAGGATGGTCATATAATAAATCAGGCTTGGTTTATCACCAGCATTCTAAAAGCCAGACCTAGGGAGAAAAACTAGGTCTGGGGACACATGCATGGTTTCTAATATAGCGAATGTTTAGCCCATCCTGATTATCACAAAATCAGGACAGTGAGAAAATTTGCATCAGCATCCTTTTTTGATAAAAACACTTCAAAAGATAGGAATAGAAGGAAAACTCCTCAAATGATAAAAAGCATATATGAAAAACCCACAGCCAACATCATACTCAGTAGGGAAATGTCAGGAACAAGACAAAGATGCCCACTGTCATCATTGTTATTAAATATTGTACTAGAAGTTCTAGCTAGGACAATTAGACAAGAAAAAAAAAAAACATGAGGCACTTTTATGGCACTGAAATTGATCTGTATGATATTGCAATGATGAATCCAGGCCATTATACATTTTATCAAAACCTATAAAACTGTACAGTGCAGTGTAAACCATAATGTAAACCATAGACCTTGGTTAGAAGCAATGCTTCAATATTTGTTCACCAATTGTAACAAATGTACCATGCTAATGTAAGATGTTATTAATAGGGGAAAATGTGAGAGGGGGAGGGGTGGAGTATATGGGAATCCCCTATACTTTTGATGTATCTTTTCTGTAATCTAAAACTTCTTTAAATATGAACAAAAAATCATAAAAGAAATATTTATTATGTATCTGTTTGCCAGGAAGTATCTGTGGAAACTGAAGCAAATGAATAACAGAATGAGTGTATAAATGGTACAGAATGAAACTCATAAGACATCCTAAATATGTGCATTTGAAATTCCTTTGTGTGCTATCATAAATATCTTTCTACTGACATCCAATTAGGTTTGGAGTTGTAGATAAGAGAGTCAAGCTGGGGAGAAGACCAAACTGAAGGATATTTTCTAATGGCAATTAAAAGTTAAATATTAGAACTACTCTAGCAAAATTAGCCAAATAAAAAACCTGCACTAAGTCTTACTAGATGTCCCTTGTATAAGATGGTTTCTTTCTTGCTGTTCTGGGAATTTTCTCCTTATTTTTGACATTTGACATTCTGAGTAGTATGTGCCTTGAAGTAGGTTTATTCAGATTTATTCTGATTGGGCTACAGTGTGCTTGTTGGACATGTAAGTTCATTTCTTTCATGAGAGTTTGGAAATTTTCAGCTATTATTTCCTCAAATATTCTTTCTGTCCCTTTCCCCTTTTCTTCTTCTTCTGGAACTCCCATGACACATATGTTGTTGTGTTTTGTGTTGTCATTCAACTGTCTGAGCCCCTGCTCAATTTTGTCCATTTTTTTTCTCTCTCTGTTCTTTTCTCTCTTCAATTTTAGCTGTACTGTCATTGGTATCACTTATTCTTTCTACTATCATTTCAAGTCTGCTATTGTATGCTTCAAATGTGTTTTTGATATCATTTATTGTATCCTTCATTTCCATGAGCTCTGTTATTTTTCTGTTCATGGTTTGAAATTCTTCTTTGCGCTCGCACAATATCTTCTTGATGTCATTTAACTCTTTAACCACATTTTCTTTCAACTCATTAATTTGATTTTGGAAATTTGTGCGCATTTCGCTGATTAGTTCTCTCAAATTCTGCATCTCTTCTGGGGCTTTGATATATTCCTTTTCTTGGGCCATGTCTTCTATGTTCTTACTATGGCTCGTAATTTTTTGCCGATATCTAGGCATCTGATTAAGATGTAATTTACTCAGATGCTCAATTTCTTTCTCTTTTGTAGGGATTTAGTGGTAGGAGGCTGTGTGTTACCACTTCTCTTTGATTATTGGCTCGACCTGGATTGTTAGGATTGTCCTCCTGGTTTCTCAAAACTGGGCACTGGACCCAGTAATTGGTTGTAGAGTCACATCCTAGGGCCTTGGGCAGGGAGGCTACAGAGGCCCAGAAAAAGCCTCTCCTACTTATTTTAATTTTCTTCCATGCAATTCCTTGGTCAGCCAGCAGATGGAGATGTTTAGCAACTCTCAGTTCAATGCCTGGTGGGAGTGTATTTGATGGAACACAGAACAGATCAATGTGATAGAGCTTCCTGTCTGGAGGCTATGAGCCTTGTAATTCAAATTTTCTCTGAGACAGTTCTCCAGCCTTCTCTGGCAGCCCCCTCCCTTTTCCAGGTCAGAAATATTTCTACCCACCTCTGAGTCCTCAACAATCAGTCTCTGTTAGTAGAGGAGGAGACCGGGAGGGTTGTATATCTTTAGCCCTTTGCAGGCTCCAAGGCAAACAATGGTGCAGCCCCACCTGGCCTGGAAGGGCTCCTGGGACACAGCCGACCAAACTTGTAAGTCAAAAGCTGAGTCAGCCTTTGGCTATGTCCCTCTCTCTCCCCTTTCCTGGGACATCCTAAACAATTAGTCCCAGCTAGAAGAGAGGGAAATTGCGAGGGTTGGATTTCTCCGGTCCTTCGCTGGCTCCCAGGACAAACCACTGTGTGGTCCCACCTGGCCTGGAAGGGCTCGTGGGACATAGCAGGCTAAATTTGTGGGTCAGAAGCTGAGCCAGCCTTAAGCTGTGTCCCTCTCTCCCCCCTTTCCTGGGGTGGCAGATCCCTGGAGCCCCCTTTGTAGTCACAGGCCCAGAGGCCCAAGAATTCTAAAGTGTCTTTAGTGTGGGGTATGGTGCCGGCAGCAGCAGCCGCAGGTTTCAACTCACCATTGTGTCATCGGAATTTCCTTCTTTTGTCCCTCTCTCCTCTGGGCAGTGAACATCCTTCGCCTGGTATCCTAAACCCTAGAAGATCTTTTTCTAGGCTGTTTCAGCCTGTCCTCTAGCTATTTTTCTGGAGGAAAAGAGAGTCCCGTTTCTTTTTAGTCTGCCATCGTCCCTGAAGTCCCCTGCTAATTTTTCTTTATTGCATATCCTTGAGAGACTAAATGTACAAATGGAAAATGGCCATATCATATATAAAAAGAGAACTCCGACCCATCATAGCTTGAGCTATTCTTAGTCAAATACTGTAGGTATATGGGAGATGAAACTTTGGATTTCCAAGCCAAGACCAGGTTGTATGGCTGTACTTAACGTTGTTTTAAATCAAAAGGAAAAATGCAGGAGAATTTCTTGAATTAGTTGCTAGAGTTAGCTTTAAATCAGTTGTTTAGAAGCATATATCTTTTAGGAGCTGTAATAAGTGGTTAAAATGGTTAATAGACTCTCAGATTATTACAGCATATTAAACATTTATTTAAAATAATAGGGAGTGGCTGTAGCTCAGCAGTCGAGTACCTGCTTCCCATGTATGAGGTCCTGGGTTCAATCCCAGGTGCCTCCTTTAAAAAAAAAAGACAGTGATTATCATTTTGGGGAGCAGATGTGGCTCAAGCGGTTGAGTGCCTGCTTCCCACATGGGAGGTCAGAGGTTTGGTTCCTGGTGCCTCCTAAAAACAAACAAGAAAACAAATGAAAAAACCAACTCAGGGGAGTCTGATGTGGCTCAGTGGTTGAGAGTCAGCTTCCCACATATGAGGTCCTGGGTTCAATCCCCAGTTCTGGTACCTAAAAAACTAAAAAAAATAAAATATAAGATAAAACAAAATAAAATAATATAGAAGAATAGTTCAAACAAATCTAGCTTAAGTTTTGGGAATAGAGGGTCATGGGGGAAGGAAAGAAGGGCACAAAGAGATGAGAAAAGAAACAAAGGGAAAGTAAGTTTCCTCATCTTTCCTGAAAGCTGGGTCCACCATAGAAAAAATTTTGAAATTCTGCAGGCAGTTTTTGCATTGTTATTGGTCTTTTCTGCACCCCTTTTCTCTGGCCTGTAGTGCCCTCATAGTATACCACAAGTAGGCTGGCCGCAGCCCAATCAAAGCTCTCCTCTCCTTGGTAAACAAAACCCCTGTTCCTCTAGCATAGTGCAGAACTCTCAGCTAAGTTTTAGGAAGAAAGCCATCTACTTGATCTCATTCATAGCCTTTTACCATCCCAAAGGAAACTACCTTGTTTTAAGGCGGCTGTAACTCCAAATAGAAACATACAATTTAGGGAAATTAGGCAATAAAAAAGGTAAAGAATAACAACAACAAAAATCAGGCTGCAGGAAGACACGCCAGGGCCTCCAACTTTGTCCTGCTTTTCAGATAAATTGAGGGGTACCAAGGACAACTAGTTTTAGGATCTATGATTGTTTGAAATGTGAAATTGTCTATCAAGTCCTAAATTACTCAAATTCCTTTCATTCACATACAGTTCCATTCTTTTATTTATTTATTCTTTCACAAATCAATTTTATTGATACATATGAATAAAGCATAAATCCATCCGAAGTGTACAACCAATGGTATTTGGTATAATCACATAGTTGTGCATTTATCACTTCAATCATTTTTGGAGCATTTTCATTATTCCAAAGGTAGTAATAATAATATAAACAATAAACAAGCAAAATATCACTTCTCAATCTCTCTGTGCTCCCCTGCTATACATAGTTGCTATCCTTTTTCCATCTCTCTAGTTTATTTGTATTTATATTTTGTAAAAACAGTCTTATATATGCAATATCACCCATATTTGTATTTTATATGAGGCTTCACTATGTTAAACAGTCCCATGTTATATTTTTCAGTTCTCCTTCCAGTAATATACATGATCTTAGACTACCCTTTCAACCACTGTCATACCTGTATAATAGTTCTGCTAGTTAGAAACATTATAATGTATTTTTATTTTTTTATTTACTTATTTATTTATTTTAAAAGATACTTAGATTACATAAATGTTACACAAAAAATATAGGGATTCCCATACGCCCCACCTCCCACACCTCCCACAACCTCCCTCATAAACATCCTTCATTAGTGTGGCACATTAATTGCAATTGATAAACACATCCTGGGGCTTTGCCATTAAGCATGGACCATAGTTCACATTGTAGACCACACTCTCTCCCACACAGGTCTGCATGTTATATGATGATATAAAATGGCCTATATCTGTAATTGTAATGTCACTCGGGACAATTCCCAAGTCCCAGAAAAGCCCTTGTATTATAACTGCTTTTCCCTCTCCCTGCCCCCAGAGCCTCCAGTGGCCACTGGCTCCACATCAATGTTGTAATTTCTTCCATTGCTTGAATCACAATATGTCTGTAGTAGAATACAAGTAAGTCCACTCTAGTACATAGCTCTTCCCCCCATCCTGAGGAGTCTGGGATGGTGATGTCCACTCCACCTCCAATTGGGAGGGGGCTTATATCCCATGGTGAAGATGGATGGGATTATCCTGCCTGCAGCTGTAGACTTTCTCCATTCCCTGGGATGGCCGTTGTCCATCATCATCTCCCTGCCAGTTGTCCTGGGTGAGTTCAATGAGCTGTAGAGTAGGAGTTGCTGCTCCACCAAGGTTCTGGGCCCAGCTGGCACATGGACAGCCCAAAAACTCAAGTCTCTGGACATACACCTACAAACTCCAGCACCAAGTATAGGTTTGAGTAGAAGGGACAGATGAGCCATGTGCAGGGAAGACATAGTTGAGTCCAACTCTGTCACTCTCAGGAGCACAAACTCCAAAGTAGGGCCCACTGGCAAGGCACCAAACTCTGGAGCTATCCGTCCTGACATAGGACCTTGGTGTCTCCAGAGCCCTCAGGAGCCCCACTATTTGGGGTGATATCCACTTTGGAATTCTATGAGATCCCACTGAGATGTGCATAAGCGTTATTTCTGGGATGACCTCCCGACTCATTTTGAAGTCTCTTAGGCATATAAACTCATTTGTCTTTACCTTTTCCCCCTTTTATTCAAGGTCTTTTTCCAGTCGCGTTGCCAGTTGGCACTTAGTAGCAATCCCTCGGTGCCAGGGAGCTCATCCCCAGGTGTCATGTCCCACGCTGGGAGGAAGGTAATGCATTCATATGCTGAGTTTGGCTTAGAGAGAGGCCACATTTGAGCAACAAGGAGGCTCTCAGGAGGCAACCCTTAGGCAGCCCATAACAGTAGGCTAAGTTTCAATTTCAAGAGCAAAGACTCGTAAGGCTAGTCATCATTATCAAGGGCCCATCAGTGGATTGTCCTCCTTCGTCAGTCACTGACCCTGCACTTGGGGGACCATTGCTGCTCCCTGAGAGAATGTGGCAGAGCTCTCCAGGATGGGAATTCAGTGTTCTCTCATTTATTGAGTGATTCTCCACCCACTGTGACAATGCCCCGTGAACAATTGAACTTTTTTATATTCCTTATATTTATGCTCAGGTGAACTTCCTCCTGTGCATCCCCCATCCCTTCACCGCACACCAACGATCCTCCCCCACCCCAGTTGTAACCCTTCTGTGATCCAAAGCTTCTTCAAAGATGAAGCCATTACAATAGCTGAATACAATCAATAGAAAAATGAAATAATAATGATAAGTTTAAATGTAAGAGACAAAATACATAAAAATTTTAAAAAACTAAAAATTAAATAAAATTAAAAGACTGGGATATTTAAAAAATATTGGGCATTATTTAAAATACTTGAGTCAAAAAAAAAAAAATCTCAGTAGTACCCAGTTTTGGGTAATATGCCAAATAAAGAGAGATGGACCCAGATCCTTTATCTAAATTAGGTTGTGTCACGGTGTTTTCATTATACCAATGAAAAAGCAGGATCAGAATACAGAGCCACAGTGATTTTAATGTTTTGCTGATTTTGGTTTGTGGTTGTTGCTTTCTTTTAATTTTTCACTTTTACATGATTTTAGGCCTACAGAAAAGTTGTAAGAGCAGTACAGAAAATTCCCATATACCCTTCACCAACATCCTCCAAATATTAAATTTTACCATATTTGGTACCATTCCCCCCCTGAATCCTTTGAGTATAATGTGCAGAAATGATGCCCTTTCATCACTGAATTCTTCAGTGGCCCACAGTGATCAGGATAATTCTGCCAGCTGGGTTGGGATCTACACCCTCTGAGGCACACAGGATAGAGTCATAACACCCCTCTCCCTGGGCTTCAGATGAACATTAGACTCAAGCCTCTATTGGCTGGCACACCTGGTCAGGAATTTAGAGCAGCTTCCCTAAGCTCCTGAAAAAAAAGACAGTAAGCATTGTCCAGTCTGTCAGGGCCTGTGCCTTCTAATTCTTTTTTTTACTTCCAAGGCTGCTCCAGGATTAAAGAGCTACAATTCCCCTCCAACTTCAGCTGCTGACCTAATTTAGCACCTTATTAAATATTTATTAAATATCAGTTCGTGGAAGCATTATAGCCGGAGGGTACACAATGGCAAAGTCCACTGTGCAGGTTTCCAGTTAATTGGAAAGCACAGTTCTGAATTGGGAGGGTGGCTTATGCTCTGAAATGAACAAGTTAACATGACCTTGACTATTTGGGAAAATGGTTCTACAGAATAGTATGACATATAAAAAGATGGGCTAAGAAACAGAATCAGAAACATCATAAATACAGTGTTTCTTTTTTCGATGACTCTTCCCCTTCACATGTTCATTTTCTTGAGTGTCAACAGCAGATCAAGGTGTTTGGAGTCTGAAGCTTATACAATTTGGGAATTTCTTATTAATAAAATAAAACTTAAATTATGAATATAAAAATAGAGTACAAAGGTAAAATTTACTTAGAATAAGAAAATAAATCTCAGCAAATAAAATTTTCAAAAAGTAGACAAATATCACAAATGCAATAAAAATAACATAGTTGTTTCATTAATTACCTGATATATCTCTATAGCGCTTTTTCCTGCATTTTTTAAGCTGCATGCTCTCTCCATATGATGATTTTGTGATATCATTTTCTACATAGAGAACAAAAAAACAATTCCATCTTCTTTCTAGCACAACTAGATAAAATTTATAGCAGAAAAAAAAAACAACTCCTTTATTGCGGATAGTCTTAAGCAATGGTTCAAACTTCCCTTTATAATTATGTCCGTCATTCTCTTGACGGTGCAGCCAAAATGTTCTTCCTATAATGAACAACAGGGTGAGAGCAATATATTACTCTTTCCTGGAGAAACTTGTCAGTCTTTTCCAAACATGGGGACTTTTGCCAGAGTGAGAGTAGAGGAATAAGGGGATGAACCATGAGAGAAGAGGAAGAACAATGAAAAAGGACAAGAGCTTTTAAAAAAGGGAACCAGGGACAGCAGAAGTTACACAGGAAGAGGGAGAGAGCTCCATAGATATGGCAGAGGAGAGAACTTAGATCCTATGGCCTGGGAAGAGAGATTCGCCTGACAGTTTGCAGCTGAGCCCAGAAAGAAACAAGCCCTATGCCAGCCTGTAGCTGAGAGGCAGGAAGGCTGAACCATCCCAGAGATCATCCACCATCTTGCATCAACACATGGCAACTGACTTGGAGCTGTTTATAAAAGAGAAGAAGGAAAAGGAAGAGAGAGAAAGAAGCAATTTTAATTGCTGTATTAACTATAGTCCGTAGTTTACATTAGGGTGCATTTTTCCCCACAAAATGCCACCCTATTATTTTTTTAGCAGTTTTATTGAGATATATTCACATACCATGCAATCCATCCAAAGTGTACAATCAATGGCTTTTAGTATAATCACAGTGTTGTGCATTTATCACCACAAAAAATTTTAGAACAATTTCATTCCTCCAAAAAGAAAAACTCCACATTCCCTAGCAGTCACCTCTCAATCCCTCTATCTTTCCCCAGCCCTATATAACCACTAATCGAATTCCATCTTTGTAGATTGATTTATATTTACATTTTATATAAATGGAATCATACAATTAAAAAAGCGGGTGGGGGGACCAGGTAATAGAATTAGGGGAGATGCTGCTGTAGTTATCTTTACTGAACATTGACTCAGAAAGCCTTGGATTACTTTATCTCTTCTCATATCATAAAATAAGTTTGAACGCAAAAGGGCAAGAACATTTCCATTGTCAAAAGAAACAGATCTAAAAATAAGTAACAAGCAGATAAGAATGGGTGATAAACATGCTGAGTACCTTGGTGTCAATTTATAGGTTAACACTGTGAAGATGTAAGGACAAATGGAGGAGCAAAGTCTACCTTAAAAAATAAAGACTAGAAATACAAATGCCATCAAAATGTAGACTCTTCTCAAACCCCAAAAATTTTTTTTCATATCCAAGGCCATGCCTATTTAGAAGGAAAACACATTCATTTGGCTTTTGTGGTTTGGGGAAATAGCTGCCAGAAAGGTGGTTGAAGCCACCGTGGAGCATTCCTGGACAATCCATTGCAGACGTGGGGAGCTCACCGTGCAGGCAGCTCCTACTCCATAATAATCAAAATAGCAACATGACCACAAATAATTCAAAGCCTGAAACATTTTTCCCACCAATTCAAACTCTCCTGCTTGTATCAAATGACTCTAGCAATTCTGCCTCCTCCACAAAGTCTTTCCCTACCAAAACAGTGGCAACTTCCTTTGAACTACTCTGCATCAACACACAATTTCCACGGTTCCCTTACCACTCCATTAAATGCACTTGCTCTCTGGCTGGAACATAATGCAAATCCTTTTAGGTTGCATTTGTTCAATGCTTGCTGCTTTGGCTGTATAGCCTTAATATCCCACAGGCCCTTAAAACTTAATTTAAGTTCCACATTAATTTACAAAGCATTTTGCTGACCAAAGTCTCATATACAAATAACAAATCTTTATCATTAATGCGTTATGATAAGAGTAGGGACAACAGGCCATTTTAGAGAAAATAAGGATAAAATGACAGTAAGCAGAACAAATCATCTGTGAGTTGTATATGCCTCCCGTTTACCACCACCCCCCAATTACCTCATCTTCATCCTGACTCTTCTCCGCCTTCTCTTTGGATACCTGAGCTCAGTCTCACTCCAAGTAGCCTTCGACTCTCTCTGTATGAAATGTTCCTGTCTCCTCACCTGTAGTTTTTTTTTTTTCCTCTCAATTATGAAATACTTCGTACATATATAAGACTACATAAAATATAAATGTTCACTTTAAAGAAGAATAAAATGAATTAAGTGCGCATCCTTTTTGAGAAATAGAATGTAACCTTGGACAATTAAATTCTTGGGTGACCTTTCCCAATTATATCCCCATCCTTCTACATTCAGAGATAACTGCTCTCCTGACTTTTGTGCTAATTCTGAATTTTACTATTCTTTAGATTTTTATTACCTATGAATATCTCTATATATAGTTTATAAAAATATATAATTTTTAAAAACAAAGTAGCAATCACAAACCTACCTGTGTAAGAAAAAGATCAGCATTTCCACTGATAGATGACTTCTTACAGGAGTAAATAAGCTGAAGAGGCTCTCCATCACAGTATGATTTCAATTTCCCTGGGAATTTACAAGTCTTTTACAGGGAAGGCAGAGCAACTGAGACTGGGAAGGTGGGCCTCTCACAACCAGAGCATCTGGCAAGTCTGTGGTTTGTGAGCCTAGACTTGGAAGCCTAGAAGCAATAGGATCAGAAAGAGTGGACAGCTCTGTCTTATCTCCTTCTAAATTCATCAAAGCCCACTTCTGACTCTCAAGAGTCCATGAAAGGAGATCACTGACTTTTATCCATTCAAAGAAAAAAGTCCAGATTACTGATGAGAAGCTGAAGAACAGTCAACCTGGCTAACTCTAAGTTGTCCTTTAAAGTAGAGCTCAAGATAATATCTTCCAGCGAAACTTCTCTGATGTCCACACACCCAAAGTGCAAGGGTCATTCCTTTCACACCCTTTGCACCCTGTGCCAGCTGTAATCATCTGTTCAGTAGTCCCATTTCCTCATTGTCTTAGTTTCCTGGAATTGCCATAACAAAGAACCACAAACTGGGTGGCTTAAAACAAGAGGAATGTATTGTTTCACAGTTCTGAAGGCTAGAAGACTGAAGTCAAGGTTTCAGTAGTGTGGGGGAAGATCTGTCCCAGGCCTCTTTCCTGTATTCTGATGGTGGTGAGCAATCCATGGCATTCTCTGCCTCAGTTGTCATAGTGTTCTCCCCTTTGTCTCCAGAGCTGTGTCCAAGGTTTCTCTTTTTATAAGGATACCAGTCATATTGGATTAAGGACACTTTCTCCACTATGACCTCATTTTAACTCTCTTAATTCTATATGTAACTACCCTATTCCTGAATAACCTCACATTCTGTGGTACTAGGGATTAGAATTTCAACATATCTTTTTGGGGGACACAATTCACTCTTTAATACTCAAACTTGAATTTGCTTGAGGGAATAGATTATATCTTACCCGTTTTAATAAATTCTCTAATGTTTGCTTTAATTTAAATATGTGTACAAACTTCATTAAAGTGAAATAGCAAGATTTAAAAATCATAAGGCAGAATATGGAATGAGGACTTTTGAATATTTTTCTGTTAAAGTACTTCTAAGAATTCTTATATTGTGGCTTCAGACAGATCACATCTCAGGCAGATATTTCAATTTTTGTGTCATTTACACAAATAAGGAGAATTATTCAGTGATGCACATGCAATAAATGTGCTGTGCAAAAAAGCAATTTTTTTGTGCCTAAAACCAAATCGAAATCATTAAATATGATTTAACCATCTCCTTTTCCCTTTCATAACACACCTAGAATTTGCTTTTACCTTTACAATTAGGAGGTTGACAGTGGGTGAAAAAGTATCTATTTCCCCCCTCAACCTTTTAAAATAAAACTCATGCTACATCTAGGCTTTCTAGATTAAAAGAGGTTGCTGATGTATGATAAAGTAAGAAAATCAACATCTTGTAATGCCCATTTTTTTAAAAAACATAAAAAAATCATAGAAAAGAAATGTCTTCTGGAAAAAGACTTTGAGATGGAATTTAGACTGCCTCTGGAAGCGACCCTGGGAGTGACACACATCCACGCTTGTTCTGTGAGTTAGAGTGCATGGAGCAGAAGGCTGAGAAGAAGAAAAGAAGGTTCTGTGCCAGACTGGTTATATTTAGAATATATTTTCATATTATAACCATTGTTCTGTGTGTGCATTTTATTCCTCACTACTTTCTACATAGTTAACAATGCTAAGTGTTTTTTTGAAATATCTCCTCTTCCAAGAGTTCTTGAAGTGCCTGACATATGTTAAAAGTAGAGGTAGTAAAAAATACATTT
>JAQZBX010068422.1:0-15733 GCA_029593785.1 Cabassous unicinctus | reverse complement strand
GTGCAAGAAAGGCTAGGAAATCAGAAGCATTTACAAAATCATATCACAAAACTAATCCAGGGAGGACATTGTTGATGCCATCTCTGAACACTATATACCTGCTGCCACCACAAGCATGCAAGACACTGCTGTCCCTGGAAAATGGATGTTACTGTCATCACTACCTCAGGCTCTCCTAAAATCAACTGCTTATAGCTTGCTGTCTTTGTGGAAAACTTAGTTTCCAATTGTTGCTGTAACAAATTACCACACTCTTAGTGACTAGCTTAAAACAACACAAATTTATTATCTTACAGTTGTGGAGGTCAGAAGTCCAAAATGAAATGACAAGGCTGTGTACCTTCTGAGGCTCTAAGGGAGAATCTGTTTCTAGTTTCTAGAGGTCACCTGCATTCCTTGGCTTATGGCCCCATCCTCCATCTTCAAAGCCAGCAATGTAGAGTTTTCCAATCACACTCTTTCTGCTTCCATTCTTACCATCTTTTTCTGACTCTGACCTTCCTACCTCTTTCTTATAGGGCCTTTTATGATTACATTGGGCCCATCCATAAAATCCAGGGTAATCTCCAAAAAGCTTAACTTAATCATATATGCCAAGTCCCTTTTACCATGAAAGTTAACATATTCACAGGTTTTGAGGATTAGGGTGTGGACATCTTCAGAGGACTGCAAATCAACCTACCACATCTTATTTCTTTGCACCTTTGCAGACACTTAATGAAGTAGGTCTATTTGCTCTACTATGCAAAAATCTCCAAGATACCGTACATGGAATATAAAAAGTTACAGAACAATACATATGCATGATATAATTTTTATTAAAAGAAAATACAACCACGTACATGCATACCAAATCAAACTATACATAAGTAAATGCATAGATACAGTTCTAGAGAGATAAACAACAAATGACTGATTGTCTCTGGTCAGACTACTAGATTTAAATGGAGAGGCCTGAGGTCCTTGCTTTAACTACATACATTATTCACATTTTCAACCAGACTGTGTATGTGTATGTGTATGAATTGTGTAATTTTTAAATGGTCACATGACTTCCAGTTTTAGCTCCAATATGTAGAGCTTGGAGGTCATCATTCCCATCTTTACAACAAGAAGGAAGCTGACCTAACTGAAAATCAACAACTTTTCTTAAGAATTGAGGCTCTCTAAGCCAAACTCAGCATATAAACTCACTACCTTCCCCTCGGCATGGGACATGACTCCCAGGGATGAGACTGCCTGGCACCAAGGGATTATTACCAAGCACCAACCAGCAATGCACTTGGAAAAAGACCTAGACCAAAAGGGGGAAATATTAAACACAAATGAGTTTTTATGGTTAAGAGATTTCAAAGTGAGTCAGGAGGTCACTCCAGAGGTTACGCTTATGCACATCTCAGGAGGATCTCACTGACTGCCACAGTAAACAGTGCTTCAAGCAGGGGTGCTCCTGAGAGCTCTAGAGACATCTAGACACTATAGGCAGGGCAGACAACCCCAGGAAATTGGCACCCCGTCGTCGGGCCTTACCTTGGAATATAATAACCTAATAACTTGTCTGCCCAATGTATCAGAGATAGATTCATTTATAATTTTCCTACACATTGTTCTTATGCCCCTTTTATTTGAACCTATAATTAGTACTATACCTATTAAATATATGTCCCAGAGACTTAACTCTTCCAGCTATTCATATGCCAGGTGAGCCCTGAATCTCAACAAAGTTGCAGCCAACACCTACTCTCCAGTTCATCGAACTCACCCAGGACAACTAATAAAAGGATGATGACAGACAACGCCCATCCCCCCAAAACAGAGAGTATCTACAACTGCAAGCGAGACAGTTCCATCCATCTGCCCCATGGGATGTAAGCCCCCTCTTAAACGAAAGCAGAGTAGGCATCACCATCCCCAAATCCTCAAGATTGAGGAATGAACAAACATAAGGGGGGAATGCAACTATCGACTAAAGTAGACTTGTTATTCTAGTAATGTAAGAACTTGTAACATTGATATAAAGACAGTGGTTACCAGAGGTTTTGAGGGGAGGGAGAGGGAAGAATAGGTATAACATGGGGCATTTTGGGGACATTGGAATTGTTCTGCATGACATTGCAATGATGGATACAAACCATTACACATTTTGTCAAAACCTATAAAATTGTGCTGTGCAAAGTGTAAACTATGATGTAAACTATAGACCATGCTTAGTAGCAATGCTTCAATATGTGCTCATCAATTGTAACAGATTTACCACACTAATGAAAGATGTTGTTAATGGCGAAAAATGTGGGAGGGGAAAGTGGAGGGATATATGGGAATCCCCTATATTTTTGACATAACATTTATGTAATCTAAAGCTTCTTTAATAATAAAGAAAAAATAATTGAGTCTGCAGGGCAAATCGTGTACCAAAATCTAGAGAGACAGATGGATAAAGAGAATTATAGCCAAGATCAGTGTTATCTGGAGCAGAAGCCACTGGAGACATAAACTGGCAGGAAGACTTAAATGGTATTTTTGATGAATTGCTGGAGGCTGAATGTGGATGAGCATCAGAGAGAGAAACCCCGGGGACCACAGTCTAGGGTGACCCCACACATTTTGTGGGCTCTTCCTCCAGGAACCCCAACAAGTTCTCACAGTGAAGAGCCAAGAAAAATCCCTTAATGTTTGTGGCTGGAAAATACCCACTTATGGGGAAAAGTAACCATTCTAAATACACACAGAACATTCTCCATAACAAAGACCTACTCTGCAGAGGAAAAGACCTTACCATAACTTTATCTTACCTGGGGAGAAGACAATTATCCAACTCCACTCCCCTCTAGCCCTACTGTCTTACCTAAAGAGAGAGGAAAAAAACCTAAGAAACATTTGTGAAGGTCACAGCCCAGGGACACAGGCCCACCAAAAGACTGAAATTAAATCATAAGATTATAGAATACATCCTTTCTTCCACACTTAACCAGCACACCAATAGAGTTTCAGATTATAACAATGGATTATAGCTGAAATAGCTGTAAAGCACAGAATATTTCAAAAAGAATTCTTAGGGAAATCCAAAGCCAACAGAGGACAAATAAAAACAAGAGCACTAGAGGAAATTGAAGCCTCTGGCACATTCAGCTACAGCAAATATTAAACAAAGCCAAACTCCTACCCAGATTAACACTATTAACACAAAAATCTCACACTAACGACCTATTTACTTCAGTACTTATTACCTGATACATCATATCCAGCTTTCAACAAAAAAATACATGGCATGCTAAAAGGCAAGAAAAAACACCATTAGGATGCAAAACAAGCATCAGAACCAGACTCAGATATGACATAGATTTTGGAATTATCAAAGGAATTTAACATAACTATGATTAATATGTTAAGATCTCTAATGGAAAAAGTAAACAGCATGCAAGAACAGATAGGTAATGTAAGCAGAGAGATGGAAGCTCCAAGAAATGCTAGAAATCAAACATTTTATAATAGAAATGAAAAATGTCTTTGATGGGCTCATTATTAGATGGGACACAGCCATGTGTCTTCAATGAGCGTAAAGATATTTCAGTAGAAACTTCCAAAACTAAAATGCAAAGAGAAAAAAAAAAAAAAGAATGGAAAAAACAGAAGATCCAAATAATGTGGGAGAATTTCAAAAGGTATAACATATGTGTAATTGGAATACCAGGTGTTGCAGTTGGGCAGTTTGATGTAATTATGAATTCCAAAAATATATATTGGATTATGTTTGTAAACTGATCTGTTCATCTGGGCATGATTAAGTTATGATTATGGCATTATCTGGGCCACGTCAGTAGGGCGTCGAGCCCCACCCCTTGGTGGGTGGGGGAATCAAATATAAAAGGCATGGCAAAGGACAGTGGGAGCAGTTTTGATGTTGGTGTCTTGAGTTGGAGCCCCGGGAAATAAGAAAGCTTGGTCGTGAGGAAGGAGAGAAGGCCCCAGGATAGAGACAAGCCATTCGCCTGAGAGTTCACAGCTGGCCTTGTGAAGAGAAGCAAAGCCTAGAGAGCCTCATAGTCTACAGTTGACCTTGTGGAGGAAACAGAGGCGCTAAGCCTGGAAAGAAATGCAGCCCCTGGAAAAGAGAAACCCAAGAAGTCTGAACCCTGGCAAATGTCGGCAGCTGTCTTGCTCCAACACGTGGCAATGGACTTTGGTAAGGGAAGAAACCTATGCTTTATGGCCTGGTACCTGTGGACTTCTACCCTTTATAAAGACCAACTGATTTTCTGTTATTTTGCATTAGCACCCCTTTGGCTGACTAATACACCAGGTAAAGAAGAAAAAAAGGAACAGAAGATATATTGGAGGTAATAATAGCTGAGAATTTCCTAAAATTAATGACAGACACCAAACCACAGATCCAGGAAGCTCAGAAAACACCAAGCAGGATAAATTCCATCTATACCTCTTATTCTTAACTTTGATTCAAAGCAGAAGACAAAAGACAGAGAGACTCTTGAAAGAAGCCAGAGAATAAAAATATCTGTCCTATAGAGGAAGAAGATAAGAATTACATCGGAACTTGTCAGAAAGCAAGAAAACAGAGAATGCAGTGAAATATTTAAAGTGTTGAAAGAAAAACATCCAACCTAGAATTCTACATGCAGCTAAATTATCCTTGCCCTGCAAGAAATATTAAAAGAAGTTCTTCAGATAGAAGGAAAATTATATAGGTCTGAAACCTGGATCTACATAAAGAAAGGAAAAACATCAATGAAGGAATAATCTCCAAATATTTTGGGATTTTCCAGCTAACTTTCTGTTATTTTCTTAATTTTAATTCATACATCAATTAAGTTTGTTCAAAGAATAACTGTTAACAACGTATTGGGTGAGTATAGCATAAGGGTAAGTGAAATGAAAGACATCAATATATAATGCTCTGTTATAAGGTACCTGCACTACCAGAGAGGAAGTACAGTGTTATTTGAAGATTTATTTTTTTTATTTATTTCTCCCCACCACCTCGTTGTTTGCATTTGCTGTGTCTGTTAGTTGTCTGCTGGTCTTCTTTTTAGGAGGCACTGAAAACCAAACCCAGGACCTCCAATGTAGGAGGGAGGCACCTAATTGCCTGAGCCACCTCTGCTCCCTGCCCTGTTGTGTCTCATTATGTTTCCTCATGTCTCTTGTTGTGTCATCTGGTTGCATCAGCTTGCCATACCTGCCTATCACGTGAGCTTGCTGTCTTTGCTCATCTTCTTTATGAGGCACCGGGAACCAAACCTGGGACCTCCCATGTGGTAGGTGGGATATCAATTGCTTGAGCCACATCCACTTCCCAGTATAGTGTTATTTGAAAGTATGCTTAGATTAGTTTTAAATGTATATTGTGAACTCTAGGAAAACAACTAAAAATATTTTTAAAGGAAGTATATTGATATCCTAAGAGGAAAGAAAATGGACTCATATATAATACTCAATTAAAACCAAAGAATTTTTAAAAAGACAAAGAAAAAAAGAAGCAAAGAACAAGGGCAACAAATAATAGTTACAAACATGGTAGATATTAATCCAACTATATCAATAATCACTTTATATGTTAATGGTCTAAATAAACCAATTAAAAGACAGAGATTTTTAGAATGGATTAAAAAACACCCAACTATAAGCAGTTGACAAAAAAAGCCCACTTTAAATATAAAGACACACATAGATTAAAAGTAAAGGGATGCAGAAAGATACACTGTGCTAACACTAATTAAAACAAAGTTTAAATAGCTATATTAATTACAAACAAAGTAGACTTCAGAATAAGAAAAATTCTCAAGGATAAAGTGGAGTATTACATTATGAGATAAAGGGGCCAATTCTTGAAGAAAACATAACAATATTTACATGTATGGATCTAACAAAAGAGCATCAAAATATGTGAGGCAAAAACGAATGAAAGTGCTAGGAGAAATAGACAAATCAACCATTACAGTTGAAGATTTCAACACCTGTCTTTCAGCAAATAACAGACGAACCAGACAGAAAATCAGTAAGGACAGAGATGACCTGAACAGCACCTTCAACCATTTAATGACATTCATAGACTACTCCACCCCACAACAGCAGCATACACGTTCTTCTCAGGTTCACATAGAGCATTCACGAAGGCATACCACATTCTGGATCATAAAACATACCTTAACAAATTTAGAAGACTAGGATAGAAATCATACAAAGTATGTTCTCAGACTACAATGGAATTAAACTAGAAATCAATAACAGAAAGATAGCTGGAAAATGCTAAAATATCTGGGGATTAAATAACACCACTAAATAATCCATGGAGTCAAAGAAGTCTCAAAAGAAATTTTAAAATATTCTAAACTAAATGAAAATGAAAATACAACTTATCAAAATTAGTGAGATGCTAGAGAAAGAAATGCTTAGAGAGAAATTTATAGCATAAAAGGCATACCTTAGAAAAGTAATCTCAGCATAACTCCCTACTCTTTAAATGTGGTCTGCATATAGCAATTTCCTTCCAGTGAGTACAGTATGGAAAGGGGGCATGGGTAGTTGATGTGGACAGTAATTTTACAGTGGAGAAACCTAATGAACCCTAACAAACTCTACCTCAGCCAGGTGATCAAGGTCAACATCAACAATGATAAATCACATAGATAGTATGTAAACTTGATATAATGTGATAAAAATGGCACTTTACCTCTGTGATCATCCTCCCCAAACCTATAACCCCAGTCCAATCATGAGAAAAACATCACAAAAATTCCAATAAAGGAGCATCCTATAACATGCTTGACCAGAACTCCTTAAAACTGTCAAAGTCCTGAAAAACAAAGTCTGAGAAATGGTCATAGCCAAGAGGAGCCTAAGGAGACTTGAAAAAAAAAAAGTAATATATGTGATCCTGGATGGTGGGATACTGGAAAAGAAAACCTTAGGTAACATCTAAGGAAATATGAATAAACTATGGACTTTAGTTAATAATAATGTATCAGTAATGGTTCATCAATTGTAACAAATGTACCATGCAAATATAAGATGTTAATAATAGGGGGCACGGGGTGTGGAGTTTATGGGAACTGTCCTTCAATTTTTATACAAACCTAAAACCGTTCTAAAATATAAAATCTATTTTTAATAGTCATCTTATTAAAAATGATGAAGTCGTACTATTTTAAGGTTTATCCTTTATGATCATTGTGGGGTTGGGCTTAAGAGGAATGCTGGTGGAAACCATAAAACGACAAAGTTCCAGCTATCTCAATGACTGAATGAGTCACCCTATCAATTACTGTACCTCACTACTAACAGTATTTCATGAAATACCTCAGGTGTGAAAGTCTTTGGATACTCTTTGAGGTTGGGGATCTTAAGCTGCATACAGCCTCATGGATGGAATTCAGAGTATCAGTGAGTTTGAATGGGAAAAAAATGCCATCTTTATTTTCACTAATGTAACTAAACTCTAGCATTTCTCTTCAACTCTGAATGTAGTCAACAAATCAAGTAGAACTAGGAAAACCTACTACTAACAAAGTCACAGATATTCTTATAGAACATCACAGTGTTGGACAATCACTAAATACTGTTTACTTTCACCATTATTCAGCAATTAAGGTAATTATTAGACCCAATACTAAATCTTGATATTTATTGTACAGCTAAAGAAGAAAATATATTACTTTATCATGATTTTTATTTATTAATATTTTATAATCTTATATATATTATTAAATTTAAAACTAATATCTGAGGAGTGCACAGGCTTCACCAGATTGCCAAAAGGGTTCATGGCACAAAAAGGGTTAAGAACTCTACTAAAAAAGCCTAGATTCTCAATGAAGCCACCCACAGACTTTCAGAGTGCCTAAATTCTCATATGAATAAAAACCTATCATTTTACAGCCTTCACCTCCCCAAGCATCTAATAATTTTACTATAAATTTATATATTAAAATTCTAATATTTGCTTTAAAATGCATCATTTATATGTTTTAACTATGCATTCAATACCAAAAGATCTAAGTCTGATAATCTATACAAGTGCCTGCCTACAATAAATTGCATGGAAACAAAACAAGACTCAACAGAAACAAACAAAAAAAAAAAACCTGAAAGAAGAACAAAACAGAGACACTAATTCTTAGGGACAGTCTCATCTTTCAGCTTAAGCCTTGCCTTGAACTCTCCCTTGTTTAATTATTAAATCAGGAGCTGCTCAGCAAGATCTGTCTAGTTTTGATGGTTCTTAAATTCAATCCTGCTGACAGACTGTCCATTTTTCTCTATATTTACTATTACCTATGACAAGGTCTGAATGCTAATTTTTAAATTCAACTTTCATTAAAAATAGAATAAAGTTTCTCTGACAGCAACCTTTTGACTCCAAACCATCATTTTTCTTTATATCACAAATTTTTTAAAAACTGAATTTCTACTGTGAAAAATATTTCTCTCTTAATATTATTTAATTAATAAACATACCAATGCAGTAAACATTTTAGGCAATCAATATGTTTCGCAAATTTTAACTTTAAAATTACTTAATGTATTTAATTCATTTTGTGAAAACTGGGAAGGTTGAGATGATAAAAATATATTTCAGACTTAAACACTTTTTCCATGACTTTGAATACCATTATTAGGCTGATTATCTGGATAATACATTCTTGATTTTCCCTTATAAATTTGACCCACCTCCAGCCTTCTCCATCTCATTAAGTAGCACCATCATCCACCTCACTCTCACCTGGAGATTGATACGCAAGTCCAAGCCATCCTCTTGCCTGGACTACCAGGATAGGCTCTTCACTGGTCACCTGCTCCCATTTTTGGACCCCTACAGTTTGACTTCCACAGAGAGTCAGAGAGAGACTCTTAAAGTCAGATGGCATCACTTCCATGATCTCAGACCAATAAGAATTAAATACAAAAATACTAAACATCACTGAACTGGACACTTTTTTAAAATAGGTAAATTTTATGGCATGAAAAGTAGACCTCAATAAGGCTGCTGCTGCTGCTTTTTAAAGAATAAAATACAATGACCTACAAGGTTTCATCTGATTTGGGCCTGATTACAGTTCCTAACACTTGCCCTTTTGCTCACAGTGCTCCAGCCACACTGCCTCCTTGGATTTTCTCAAAATATCCAAATTTGAGGTCTTGGCACTGGTTATTTCCTCTACCTAAAAGGCTCCTCCTCCCTTGCATCTTAATGCGTCATCTTCACATTGGCTTTCTTTAGAGTAGCTCTATTTCCTTACTCCAGTGCTGCACAGTCTTTTTTCTTATTATTGCCCACCTAAGGAGGCTTTTGTATTTTTTCCTTCTAATTGCCCCCTCTCATGAAATTTTAATACCACAGATACACTTTTTATCTGTTTACATACTGTGCCCTTTGGAGGGTCACAAACCACTGTAATATCCGTATTTCGACTCCAAGAACCAGTTTGTACTGCTTTAGGGCGACATTGCCCCAGTGACAATGCATGTCTTACAAGGACTTCTTTCTCATCACTGCACTTACCACTGCCAGACATTTATACTTGTTTATTGGCTGTCATTCCCATTGTGGCAGTTTGAGATTATTTCATGAATCCCAAAAAGAGAAAGATTATGTTTGTAAACTAATCTATTCCTCTGGGTGTGATACCCTTTGATTGCATTAAATTCAGTTCAGGGACCTTTGATTAGATTACCTGTTATGATAGATTTAGGGTTTTGGATTGGACTACATCAGTGAGGCATGACTCAAGTCGAGTCCCTGCCCCCTTGCTGGATTTGATATAAACAGACACTCACGGACAAAGACAGAGGAAAAGGGAGCCGGCATGTTTGATTCTGCCGTAAGAGAGAAAAAAACTCCAGTTTTGCCCACAGCTGAGCTGCAAGAAGAGAAGCCCTAAGAGACAAGACCTATTCCAGGAGAGAGAGGACTACAGGATCACTTAAGCATGAAGCCCCAAGAAGCTTAGCCCATGGAGCAGCGCAAGAGGAAACGGTGAGCCTGGACGGGAAAGCTGAAAACTCAGCAGAGATTGGCAGCCATCTTGCTTTACCATGCGGCAACACGCCAGGATCAACAGTACCTGAAGTTGGTGAGAAAGCATCTCTGCTGATGCCTCGATTTGGACATTTCATGGCCTTCGAACTGTAAGCTTTCAACCCAAATAAATCCCCATACAGATTTCTGGTACTTTGCATTGGCACCCCTTTGGCAAACTAAAACACCTACTAAAATGTGAGCATACAAGGACAGGGACTTTTTGTTCACCACTATGTTCCTATATCTTTAGCATCTAGAATAGAACTTGGGCAGATGTTAGGTGCTTAGGAAATGTTTCTTATAGATGAATAAATGTAATTTTAAAATATTGTTAACTTGCATAATCAAAAAACTACTTATGGTTTTTTCATTTTTGTACAGTATATTACATTTTTGTTAAAGTATATAATTTAGTAATGGATGAGGAAATTATGAAAAAGGAAGAATTAAAACAAAATAATTTCAGGGGTGAGACTGATATTCAAAAGCACTTGTCATATTGGTTTGACTAACTATTAAAGATAGAACCCAAATTTGACTCTGAACATCCTAAAAATAATTAGAAAACATGATTATTTACAAGAATCTAGTATGTGTATAGTAAGTCTTTCTTTTTAAATCCAATGTCAAAATTTTCATTTTAAAAAGGGATACACCATTAAAACAAAAATAAAATAACTTTTTTAACCTATCACATTGGCAAGTGTTTGTGTTTGTTTGTTTTTTGTTGTTGTTGTTGTTTTGTTTTTAAGATTTATTTTTATTTATTTATTTATCCCCCCTTGCTGCTTGTGTTGCTGTGTCCATTCGCTGAGCGTCTTCTCCGTGTCTGCTCATCTCCCCCCTGCCGCGAGGTCTCGCCGCATCAGCCCACGGCGCCGCGCGAGCCGGCCTGCCCTCACAAGGAGGCCCCGGGAAGCGAACCCGGGGCCTCCCATATGGTAAACGGGTGCTCTATCCATTGCGCCATACCCGCTTCCTGCCGTGAGGTTGCTGCATCAGCCCACCGCACCGCTCAGGCCGGCGTGCCCTCACAAGGAGGCCCCGGGACGCGAACCTGGGCCTCCCACATGGCAAACGGGGGCTCCATCCACTGAGCCACACCCGCTTCCCTGTGTTTGTTTTTAATTAAAATAGTTGGCATTGGCCTGAAAATGTGGAAGTATGGGCACTCATATGCTTCCAACAAGAGAGTAATTTATTATGTAGACATTATTTTTTCTTTTGACTATATCTCTTTTGTAAATTTGCGATAGTGAACACATATCTTTTGCAATACTAAAAAAATTTATTTTTAAAGACACAAGCATCAACATTATTTAACATTTTCTATAAGTTCTAGTCAATGTACAATAAATTATAATGAAATATTTGCTACATACATATAAGGGGTTAAAATGTATAAGATGTATTAAAACAAAAACAAAAATACAAAAGACAGGAATAAATGTTACAAAAGATATTTGAAAGCACACCAGGATTTTGTTTTATTTAACTTGGTAAGCTGAATCTAAATGTGTATGTGGGTATATATTGTGTGTATATATACACACACACATATATACACATACATAGAAAAGGAAAGAGCTCAAGATAGCTTGATGGACAAGGAAAGAGGACTTCCCTATCAGAAATCAAGAGTAATTATGAAGTCATAATTATGAGGAGAGGCAGAACAAATAGCCAATCAACTAAATACAGACCTTCACAAATATTGAAATTTGATATATGAGCTGTGGTATGGGAGATCAATGAAGAAAGGAGGAATTATTCAAAAGTAGAGCTAGAAAAAAATGATCATTCATATAGAAAATAATGAAATTAGATCCCTATCTCACACCAGTCACAAAAACAACTCCAGACAGAAAAGGATGAAAATTTAAAAGCAAAACTTTAAAGCTTTTAGTAGAATAACTAGGTGAACTTTTCTGCACTAGTAACAGGAAAGGTTTAACAAGACTATAAGCACTAATTATAAAAGACTGATAAAAATGTGATGAAGTTAAAATATAAACTTCTTTCATCAAACCCTGGAGGCTGATGAATTACAATCTAGGCAGACTGCCTGCCTCCAAGTTGCTAGTGGGAGTTCAACAGTAGTCCTGTGCCATCTGAGACTCAACCTTCCTCTCTAAGTGAACAAACTACAGTTGTTCCCACATAAGGAGCTTGTCTTCCAGCTTTACACATTGGAATAACTGATAATCCAAGAGACATGAGCTCTCAGTTCAAACAGTAGACACCTGCAGAAAACTACGATGAAAGAAAGCCAGCAGTATGTGTATGTATAACGTAATATTATAATGTATAATATGTGATATATGTAATGTATACAGTATTATAAAGCAGAATTATTAGAACAGAAGGACCAAAATTTAAATACACCTAATAAATATATTAAAGAAGATAAAGAATAATATTAACAATGTAAAACAACAAGGATCTAATTTTTGGAAAAAAAAAAGAACCAAATGAAAATAATAGGTATGAAAACAATATTAGTTGAAACAAAAAGTGCAATTGGTCCAATAAGCAGGAGGAAATTATTATAAAATGAATTAGTAAGAGGTAAGATCAAAATGAGGAACAATCCTATAAGCACAAGATAGGAAGCAAATATAAGAAGATAGAAAGCATATAATATGACTGAAGGAGTAGGAAGAACAAGTTGAAGAAATAATGTAAATAAATTTCCCAGAACTAAAAAAAGACTCAGATTTAAAGGGCTCAAATAATGCCCCCCAAAAACCCCACACCTAGAGACATTATATGACATTTAACATGTATAAAAATCAAAAATATTTGCTGATGTTCAAAACTGCCTGTATCCTTTAAACTCAAAACTCATTTTGGATGGCACTTTTTCCAATGTGAATCTTTTAGGTGTTGCTCCATTGCCTTTTAGTATTGAATACTGAGGTGAAGAAATCTGAGACCAGCTTAATATATTTTTTTCCTTATAGGTAGCTTGATATTTGTTGCTGCTGTTGTTGCTGTTTTCTTTTGGTGGGGAAGAAAGGAGGAATCTGGTTACACAAAGGATTCTAAAGGATCTCAAGGATCCCAAAGATCAGTTCACCACACTGAAAACTGCTGTGATAAGAAATCTCAACTGTATCTATTATTTCCCAGTCCAGAGACCCTTTCATTCTCTTCAGAAAATACGCTTGTCTCTTCTGCTGAGGAGGGAAAGAGGCACCCCAGGCTTCAAGAAGGGAAGAAAATATTAAGATCTGGTGTTCACTAAAAAAAAAAAAAAAAGTTTTATGACAGAAAATTCCAAATATATATAAAAGTAGAAGGAATAGTATAATAAACCTCTTTTTACCCACCATCCAGGTTCAAAATCTAACTGCCTCTTAAACAGACTTTCCAGCAATCATTTGTTAAGCCTCACTTGCACCTCCTCTTGCAGAGGTGCCTGGTGTGGACCAGTTCTGAGCCTTTAGAGGTTTCACAGTGTCATTCATCTTGCTTCCAGTTGTCTCCACTGCTGGTTTAGGGTTCTGCCTTCTTGACGGTCTAGGTCAGTTTCAACTCATGCATTTCCTTTCCAAATGCAAAACTGTTACTGCACCCTCATTCTCTTTGTCTTTCTGGGTTTATGCCTTTTTCTTTATCCATTTACTATCATTTTTTGTGGGAAAGAATGAAGCCAATACTGTGTTCAACTGCTATCTTCAAGGTTCCGGGTTCAATCCCCGATACCCCCTAAAAACAAACAAACAAACAAACAAACAAAAAAAAAAAACTCCCACAGGGGAGCAGATGTAGCTCATTGGTTGAGAGCCTGCTTCCCATGTACAAGGTCCTGGGTTCAATCCCTGGTACCTCCTTAAAAACAAAGTTCACTTCTTAAACTGGGTCTTTCTTTTCTCACATATTTCTCTCTTGAATATTATTCTTGTATATTACATTTTTGATGTTAATAACAATTATGTATTGAGTGCTTATATAACTTAGCTTATGTGTTTATTAATATATTTAATATTTCTAACAAGACATATTCCATTGTACTACTGTTATGCTATGTTACAGATGAGGAAAATTAAAACTGAGAGAGTTTAATGACACCTAAACTATTAAGGAGCTGGAATTTAACCAAGACCATTTGACCCCAAAGTTCAGGCTCCAAACCACTGTGCAAAGTGCCTCCCATTTCTGTGAGATGTCCTAGAGCTGGTCTATGGGTGTCTAAGATATTTCTGGGTAACTGACTCCTGTTGAAATTCCACAGTTTTAAATTCAAGGAAGTACTGGCCTGGAACTACTATGAGTAGTAAATTAAGGACCGGTTCATGCCTAAGGATACAACCCTCCTCCATCCTATCAGGTCATATTACATATTGGCTCGTGGTGCACTTGCCTAGGCTGTGATGAGCCCTAGCCCACATGCAGATTAGCTTACCTGCGTGGCAGTTCCAGGTGTATGAATTTTAGGAAGGCAGCTGACATTCTCTCACTCAGACTTATCCTTTGCAATTATGACCTCACTGAAGAGGCTTTTTTGGGGGTCCCTCCATCTTTCGTTGGAATATGTTACTGCTCTCTCTGCTGTGAAGCCTGACTATACTGAGCAAGGCCTTCTGCATCCTTTTAGTTAAGGGGATTTTTGGAGGTTTACCCATGTGATGTCTGTGGCTCGTGCTGCAGTCAAGATGCATCGGCTAAGAAAATCTGTCTTATAGTGGTCATACTATCTTCCATCTCCCCATTTGATTTTCTTCACATTAGCATTAAATATTTTCAGAAAAACAACCAACCCTTCAGTTTTAAAAGAATGAAGGAAAAAAAAAACAGAAAAAAAGAAAAGAAAGTATCTCTGGATTGAAAGTCAATTTAAAAAAAACAAGATTTATACAGGCCTCTGGGGGGGAAAAAAAGAAAAAGAAATGGAAAAAAGTGGCATCAAACAATCTAGAGTCAAATCCTTCAGCAAACATTAAGGGACTGTCCATTTTTACCTATAAATCGGTATCAAGTAGGTAGGTGAAGATTTTTTTAAATTCTATAGCATACTTACTCATGCACAGCGGTCAGGCATGGGGACATGGAGACTGAGAGCCTAGTTTCTAAAAATGGCAAGACAAGTGGGACTTACTGTGGACTGTGTCTGTGCCACGTATTCACCTTCCATTTTATTCAGACGTACATTTGTGTCCTCAAGCAATTCCTGAATGTTTTCAGTGTGTCTCTTCTGAAGATCAAACTTTTCCTTTTCCATCTCTGCTACCGCACTGTGAAGCTACAACAATGAAACAAAGAATTGACATATTTACTACATAGAATAAACTACTTTGCTATTCAGAAAAAAAAGATGCTTTCCCACATTCCTCTATTTATGTGGTGGCATGAACAACAAAAATATAAAATCCACAAATAAGCATTCAAAGTAAAAATATCATATTAAAAGCATGATTAAGAAACACTTAATTTTTTTACTTTCTTGAATTGAAAACTTTGAAGGATGGAAAAATATTAAAGGGAATTACCTGCATTCCAGCAGAAACAGTAAATAATACATAAAATAAGTAAAATAGTAAATAAATCAGACGATATAATGGCTCTGCTAAATCACACTAGTATAAGTCTTAAATCAGAAAACAGAAATATGTACAATATTATTATTGATTAGGAATATTATTTCCCTGTCTATATTATTCATCTTACTTGCATTATTTTTTTTTTTTTTTTTTT
>JAQZBX010068421.1:0-15744 GCA_029593785.1 Cabassous unicinctus | reverse complement strand
AAAAAAAAAAAAAAAAAAGACCACAGAGGTGTGAAGGTAGTGGTACAAAATATTCAAAATACTGAAAGAAAATAACTGCCAACCTCAAATTTTATATCCAGCATAACTTTCAAAAATGAGGAAAAGATTAAAACATTCCCAGATGAACAAGCTGAAGCAGTTCATTATCACTAGACCTGTCCTACAAGCAGTGCTAAAAGTTCTTCAGAATACAAGGAACTAGACAGTGAATCAAAGCAGCATAAAGGAATAAAGACCTCCAGAAAATGTGTATGGTAATTATGAATGCCAGTATTATTGAATTGTATTGTTTACTATGAAAATCCACCACTTCTTACAGGTGCTAAAACACAAATGGGTAAAATATATGATAAATCAACCATTTTTAACATATAGTATACAAACAAATAATTTGTAACAAGTACAAAAAAAGTGTGGGGGTGGAGGAATACAGGAACAGTGTATGTGTATGCTATTGAAGATAAGCTGCTATCAAATCAAATGATTGTTATAGATTTAGGATATTAAATTTTAACCTATATCTACAAGGATAATACATGAAAAATATATTCAGAAAGAAATTAGGAGGGACTCAAAATGGTACAATACAAAAAAAATAAAGATAAAAGTAGTCATTAATATAAGAATTGAGGGTCAAAAAAGCTAGGAGACAAACACAAAAATGGCAAAAAGTTCTATATTTTCATATTTACTTTAAATGTAAATGGGAAAAAATGTAAGTGGATTAAACTCCTCAATAAAAAGGCAAAGATTGGCAGAATGGCTTAAAAAAGCATGACCTAACCTATATGCTATTTATAAGAGACTCACCTTAAATGCAAAGACATAAGGAGGTTGAAAGTGAATAGATGGAAAACAATATACCATGCAAGTAGTTTAAAAAAAGACACCTGGAGAGCGGGTGTAGCTCAGTGGTTGAGCGCCTGCTTCACATGTATGAGGTCCCGGGATCGATCCCCAGTACCTCCTAAAAAATTTTTCTTTAAAAGACAACTGGGATAGCTATACTATTAGATAAAATCGGCTTTAAGCCAAAAACTCTCATGAATGACAAAGACAGTCATTATATATTGATGAAGGGGTCAATTCAAAAGAAGACATAACAATTATTAATATATATGTGCCTAACAGCAGAGCACCAAAATATATTAATCAAATATTGGCAGATTTGAAGGGAGAAATAGATGGCTTTACATTAATAGTAGATTTCAGTGCACCACTTTCAATAATGAATAGAAAACCTAGACAGAAGATCAGTAAAGAAATAGAAATTATATCTTTCTGTAGAAAACGTCACTCAACAGCAGCAGAATACACACTTTTCTATAATGCACATGGATCATTCTCCAGGATAGGCGATATCTTTGGTCACAAAACATTTATCAAGTGGGAACAGATGTGGCTGAAGGAGTTGGATGCCCACCTCCCACATGGGAGATCCTGAGTTTGGTTCCCTGTGCCTCTTAAAGAAGATGAGCAGATGCAACAAGCTGGTGCAATGAGCAGACACAATGAGTAGGGAGGAGATGTGGCTCAAGTGGTTGGGCATCCGCCTCCCACATGGGAGGTCTGGTTCCTCCTAAAGAAGATGAGCAGACAGATGAGGTAGCAATTTTGAGGGGGCTGGGGTGGGCACATGTATCAAGAAATTCGAAAATAGTGAAATCATAGAGTGTATCTTCTCTGACCACAATGGAATGAAGCTATAAATCAGTAATAGGGAGAACTGGAAAATTCTCCAATATGTGAAAATAAAACAATGTACTCCTAAACAACCTAAGGATCAAAGAAGAAATCAAAAGGGAAATTAGGAAATACCTTGAGGAAAATGAAAATACACTATAACAACACTTATAGTATGTAGCAAAAGCAGTGCTGAGAGAAAATTAATAGCTCTAAATGCTTACATTAAAAAAGAAAGATCGCAACTCAGAAACCTTATCTTAAAACTAGAGGATCTAGATAAAGAAGAACAAACTAAACTCAAAGTGAGCAGAAGGAAGGAAATAAAGATTAGAGCAGAAATAAATGAAATTGAGAATTTAAAAAAACAGAGAATTAACAAAACCAAGAGTTGGTTCTTTGAAAAGATCAATAAAATTGACAAACGCTTAGCTGGACTGAGAAAGAAAAAAGAAAGATGCAAATAAATAAAATAAAAAAAATAAGAGGTTAGAAATTACTACTGACCCCACAGACATAAAAAGGATCATAAAAGGAAACTATGAACAACTGTCAACAAATTAGACAATCTAGATGAAATGGACAAATTCCTAGAAACGTGAACAACCTTCGCTGATTCTAGAGGAAATAGAAGACATCATGAGAGCAATTACAAGTAAAGAGATTGGAACAGTCATAAAAACTTCGCAAAGAAGAAAAGCCCAGGACCAGATGGCTTCACAGGTCAATTCTACCAATCATTCCAAGAAGAATTATAGCAATCCTACTCAAACCCTTCCAAAAAATTGAAAAGGAGAGTACATGCCTTCACTTGTGCTTGAGGCTATCACCCTCATACCACAGCCAGATAAAGATAATACAATAAAATAAAACTACAGATCAGTATCCCTTATGAATACAGAAATCTCCAACAAAATACTAGCAAACCAAACCCAAGAACATATCAAAAGTATTATACACTAAGATCAAGTGGAATTTATCTCAGTTATGCAAGAGTGGTTCAACATAAGAAAAACAGTAAATGTAATACACCACATGAATAGAACAAAGGGAAAAAACCCATCATCTCACTTCATGCAGAAAAGATATTTTACAGAATCTATCACCCCTTCTTGATAAAAACACCTAGAAAACTATGAATAGAAGGAAACTTCCTTAACATGACAAAGGGCATATATGAAAAACTCAAAGCTAACATCATGCTCAATGTTGAAAGACTAAAAGCTTTCCCTCTAAGATCAGGAACAAGAAAAAACTGCCTATTGTCACCAATGTTATTCAAAATTGTGCTGGAAGTTCTAGCCAGAGCAGTTAGTTAAGAAAAAGATGTAAAAGGCATTCAAATTGGAAAGGAAGAAGTAAACTTTCAGGATTTCCAGGTGACATGAATTCCTCTCCCTCTCCCTCTCCCTTTCCCTCTCCCTCTCTCTCGCTCTCTCTCTCTCTCTCTCTCTCTATATATATATAAAGTCCTGAAAAACTCACAACAAATCTACCAGAGCTAATAAATGAATTTGCCAAAATGGCTGTGTACAGGAGCAACACTCAAAAATCAGTATTGGGAAACAGATGTGGCTCAAGCAATTGGGCTCCTGTCTACCATATAGGTGGTCCAAGGTTCACTTCCCGGGGCATCCTAGTGAAAGGTAAGCTGGCTCGCGTGGCAAGCTGGCCCATGCAGAATGCTGGCCCATGCAGGAGTGCTGGCCTGCACGGAAAGCTGGCGCAGCAAGATGGCGCAACAAAAAGAGACACAGAGGAGAGACAATAAGATGCAGCGGACCAGGGAGCTGAGGTGATACAAGAGACTGAGCGCCTCTTTCCCACCCTGGAGGTCCCAGGATCGGTTCCTGGTGCCGCCAAAGGAAAAGACAAGCAGACAGCGAGCACAAAACAACAGGGTGGTGGTAGTGGGGGTGGGGGGAGAATAAATAAATTTTTAAAAAAATCAGTATGTGTTCTCCTTTTCATTAATCTCTAGGTATTTACTAATTTCTCCTGCAATTTCTTCTTTGGCCAACTAAGTGTTTAAGAGTATGTTGTTTAGCCTCCATATATTTGCGAATTTCTACCTTTCCCACCTTTTTTGATTTCCAGCTTCATTCCTTTATGATCAGAGAAGGTGCTTTGTATAATTTCGGTGTTTTTATATTTATGGAGACCTGTTTTGTGACCCAACATGTGGTTTATCCTGGAGAAAGAGCCATGAGCACTTGAGAAGAATATATAACCTACTGATTTCAGGTGCAATGTTCTGTATGTTTGTTAGGTCCACCTCGTTTATCATATTGTTTGTTCTCTGTTTCCTTGTTGATCTTCTGTCTAGTTTTTCTGTCTATTGCCGTGAGTGGTTTGTTGATGTCTCCAGCTTTTCCTGTAGAGACGTCTATTTCTCCTTTTAGTTTTGCCAGTTTGCCTCATGTATTTTGGGGCACCCTGGTTAGATGCATAGTTATTTATGACTGTTAATCCTTACTTGTGGATTGTATGAGTATATAATGACCATCTGCAGCTCTACAACTTTTTTTGCATTTAAAGTCTGTTTTGTCTATTCCCTTGCTCTTTTGTATGATTTGTATGAACATCATTGAGATGAGCTTTGTTTTATTCCTTAGCCTGAGCTATATCTTCCTATTTCTTAGTATTGCTTTTAATTTTTTGTTTATGTCTAGGCATCTGATTATGGTGGTGAGTTTACTCTGATGGTTAGTTTCTCTCTCTCTTGCCTAGGGATTTAGTGTCATGCATTGTCACTATTCTTTTTCTAGTTTCAGGTTGTTCTAGGTCTTTAGGATTGTCCCTGTTTACCTGCATAAACCAGGGCCATTGACCCAGTAATAGGGTGCAGACCAGTTTCCAGGAGCCTTGCGTAGGGGGCAGTAAAGGTACCAAAAAGGCTCTTTTATTTATTTTTGCCTTTTTTGCATGGACTTACATGGTCTGTCAGCAGTTGGCACTCTTCAGCAGACCTCTCCACTCAGACCCAGAAAGGAATGCATTCCCTAGAACCCAACCTTGTTGGGCAATGTAATATCAATGTTCTGGAGAATTCCCCTCATGGCAGGCTGTTCAAAGCCAAGCCTTGGAAATCAAACTTGCTCTGAAGCCTTGGGCTGGCTGTACCCTTCCTTTTTCCAGGAGTAATTAAATTTTCACTCAGCAACCAGTCCAGGTCCCCAGGGAGGGTGTTTGAGAAGGCAAGTTCTTTTTTGTTCCTTGTGGGTTCCCTGGAGGAACTGTCTTGGCCCACTCAACCTGGAAGGGCATGACCCTTGGGATGCTGCAGACCAAGTGTGTTAGCCAAAAGCCAGATGGCGGTAGGATAAGTCCCTCCCTCTCCCCTTTCCTGGGGAAATAGACCCCTGTGACACCTTTGGTCTGTAGCTGCCAGCCCCGGGCCAGAGGACCCACTGGTATCTGCTCTGAAGGGTGTCAAGTGGGTGCCAGCAGCTGCAACTGCTGCCTTACAGATTTCCGCCCCCAAGTCTCCTTTTCTTCACCCCTCTCTCTTCTGGTTGTTGTCCAGCCTTTCCCTGGTGTCTCATGCCCCGGAACAGTTTCCCGGACAGTTTCTGCCTGTCCTCCAGCTCTTTTTCTGCAAGAGAAGTGAGTTTTGTATCTCTCTAATCCTCCATCTTCCCAGAAGTACTACTGTGTTTTGAAGATTTATTTATTTATTTATTACCCCCTCCTCGTTGTTTTTGTGCTCACTGTCCATTCTCTGTGTGTTCTTCTGTGTCTGCTTGTCTTTTCTTTAGGCGGTACCAGGAACCGATCCTGGGACCTTCCGGGATGGAGAGAAGGGCTCAGTCTATTGCGCCACCTCAGCTCCCTAGTCTGCTGTGTCTCTTATTGTCTCTCTTCTGTGTCTCTTTTTGTTGCATCATCTTGCTGCACCAGCTCTCAGCGTGGGCCAGCTCTCCACTCGAGCCAGCTCACTGTGTGGGCCAGCTTGCTTTTTCACCAGGAGACCCCGGAAATTGAACCTTGGGCTTCCTATATGGTAGACAGGAGCCCAATCGCTTAAGCCACATCTGCTTCCCCATTGTGTTTTGATATTATTGAAATTGTCTCTTTAAAGTTTCAGGCAGTTGTTTTTTATATATTATACTTGTATCTGGCAAAATAGCTAAACTTACTTATTCTTGTTTACTTGTGGATTTCTCTATGATCACAGTTTCATTTCTTCCTTTCCAAAATGCTTATACTTGTTTCTTTTTCTTGACTCACTATTCTGGCTAGGAATTCCAGTTCAATGTTGAATATAATTGGTTATAGCAGGTACATTGTCTCACGTCCATTCTCAGGGAGAAAGCATTGAACATTTCATCACTAAGTATGATATTTACAGTAGGTTGTTTGTAGAGAGCTTTTATCAGATTAAGGAACTTTCCATCTATTCCTTGGTCTCTACACCTTTTTTCCCTCACAGATGTATATTGGATAAAATTCATAACCTGTTTTTGCATCTGTCTATATGCTTATAAAGTATTTTTCTTCTATTAATTAGTCACATTTGGTTTTTGATTGTTAATCCAATCTTTTGTTCCTGATCTAAACCCATCTTGGTCATGATGCATTGTCCTTTTGATACATTGCTGGATTTAATTTGTTAACATTTTTTAAGGATTTTTGCACATGTTCATTAATGAGATTAGCCTGTGACGGTGGTGGTGGTGGTTGTTTTCATAATGTCCTTGTCAGGTTTTAGTATCAGAGTTTTTTTGGCATCATAAGTTGAATCAGGGTACTTTCCCTTTGTTCCTATTCTCTAGAAGAGTTTGGTGTATTCTCTAGAAGATTTGGTGTTTTTTCTTTAAATGTTTGGTATAATTCTTCAGTGAAGCCATCTTGATCTGAGATTTTTTTTTTTTAATATTTTTATTTGTGGATTTAATTTATTATATAGTTTTTGTGTTGGCAAGTTGTATTTTTCCAGGAATCTCTTTCATCCAGTTTTCAAATTTGTTGACATAATGTTTGTAATGTCTTCTTCAGTATTTGTTAGTAATATTGGTTATTTATGCCGTTTTTCCTACCTTAAAGTCAGTCTTTTTGAAGTGTATCAATTTTATTTATCTTTTCAAATAATCGATTTTGTTCTTTGTTGATCTATTTTTTATATATTTTTTATTTTGTTCACTTTTGCTCTTACCTTTATTATTGCCTTCTTTATTTTATCTCACACTCTCTGTATCTGTCTTGTGTTTGCTCATGCTCCTTAGGCATGCATGATTTGTCCCTTCTCTCTACCTTATTCCAAAACAATTTTCCAGAGGTACACACTTTTAAAAAATGAAGAGAGGTTGGAATGAAGTTGTCGTGTTAGAAATGATGCTGTCTTTCAATACTGGTTTTGAATTATTTAGCAGCTATACTTGTAATTCTAACACAATCTGCATGGCATGATTATCAACTGCAACGTCTAACAGTGTTACTCTTTTTTTTTCTCCCCTCCCTGGCAGGACCTGTTGGGGCCCAGCCCCTACTCATGGTGCCCAGACGACCTGGCTATGGCACCATGGGCAAACCCATTAAACTGCTGGCTAACTGTTTTCAAGTTGAAATCCCAAAGATTGATGTCTACCTCTATGAGGTAGATATTAAACCAGATAAGTGTCCTAGGAGAGTGAACAGGTAAGAATCATGAAGCTGCAGACATCATTTACTATGCAACTGTCTTTGCTTTATTCATGTTTATCTTCTGTATCTGAAAACCAATAATACTATATAATAGTTTGGCCAAGAACACATGCTAAATGTTTTTGAAATTGATTTGTACTTTAGAAATATGATGGTGAGAAAAATCTGTATACTGTCTTGAAATTATTTCATTATAATGTGAACCCACATGTTTTTCCTGCAATAATAGAAAAAGTGCAAGTAATTTTTACATACTCTTGAAATCAGGCTGGGCATCCTGAACATCTTTTTTCCTTTGCTGTTAGATAATGTTTCTGTCCTTTTTTTTTCTCCTCCCTCCACCTCCACTTTATTTACCTGTTTCTTAATGTTCCATTTGAGATCGTGGTTGTGGTGGTAGCAGTGTTGGGTTGAGACAGAAGTTATCATGGTTTTGTGCTTTCTGTTCCCTGATTCCTCAACTCCTGTCTGTTCTCTTCTCTTGTATAACAATAAGCATATATGATATATAAATATTTTTCATTGTGCTTTCAACAAGCTCCTTCCCTCGATGCCATATATAAGACTAGCCCTGGTCTACAAAATATGGGGAATATAAAGGGAATTTACGATATAGTATATACCAAAAAGGAGGTTATATTCTGGTTTTAAAAAAAAAAAGACTTAAGGGCAAAACATTTAGAAAACAATATGCTATTCAGTTTAGCATTTTGGTTTGTACTATCAAGTATACCAGCCTTTTCTTATTCATTAAACATTGTTAAGAACCTTCATTCAAAAGACCGACGGTTATTGCTGTTAATAAATTTGTAATTTTGTAGACAAGATATGACATAAAAAATATGAAGGTCTCATATCTTTTTCTTGGGCTTGCCGTCCTAATTGTTAGCATCTCTGTTATAATTGAAAGTGAATGAACACTAAGAGACTCTGTGATAACACATTAAAAAATGCATATAAAGCTGTAAGAAGAAGTCATAAAGCAAATGACAACATGGATGAATCTGGTGGACATTATGTTGAGTGAAGCAAGCCAGACACAAAAGGAAAAATACTGTATGATTACATTACTATGAACTAAATATTTTGTGTAACATATTGTATGATTCCATTTCTATAAAGTGTAAATATAAATTTAAAGAGAAGTTAATCTATTATCTTCTTTGTATAGCTGAAATCCAGAAATGTTAAGGGACTTATTTAAGAACAATTCTAGTAGCAAAGGTGAGACCAGAGCTCCAGAATCCTGACTTAATAATCATTAAGACATATTTTGTAAAAGAAGAAAAGAGATTGAGTTAATTTAATACAGTTGATAGAATTTTGGATAGCTGTAGTAAAAAGAACATTTTTTTTTAAGAGGGGCAGCATTAACAAGTACTGTGGTTGAAAAGAACCAGGTGTAGTAAGCCTAAGCCAGGCTTAAGTGAAGGGTTTTGGAGCCATCTATGAATGAACCTCTTTCCTGAGCTTCAGACTAACACAAGGAAGTCCCTAAAGTACTTCTAACACAACTAGTCAAAACAATTCATTCTCTCTCTCTATCCCTACTTCTTGCTTATACTATGATGTATTTCTCTACCTAAACTCCCAAGATAAACCTTTCATTTCCTTTTTCTCCTGTTGGTCAAAATGTCCTATTGCTTCTCTTTCAAAAATTGTTCCCTAACCTGGCCCCTCTCCATCCACACTGCTACCACCTTGGTTTTGGACCCATATTTCTTATTTATACTTTTATAATAATCTTCATATTGGTCTCCCTAACATCTCTCTTTCTCCATTCTAGTTAATTAGCCACACTTCTGGCATTGTTACCTTTTTTTTTTTTAGGAGGTACTGGGATTGAACCCAGGATTTCGTACATGTGAAGCAGGCGCTCAACCACAGAGCTACACTTGCTCCCCCATTGTTACCTTTCTTAAACAAGAAATCTAGTTCTGTCACTTCCCAACCTTAAAAACTTTAATCAGCTCTCTATTGCCTAGAGAATAGCATCCCAAACTTAGTATAGCATACCCTTCTTAGTTTGGCTCTAACCAATGTCCTTTCCACATTTTGCAACCCTTATCTGGAATGCCTTCCTCTTCCCTTTTCCTCTTCCCTTATCTATCTGGCAAACTTCTATTATGTTTTAAGACAAACTTTTTGAACTCCACAGTCACATGGTATCATTCTTCTATGACTTTGTATGATTGGTGCATACTTCCGTTGTGGTATTTATAGTGCATTGTGGTTATTTGTTGCTCCCCAGCACAACCCTTTCATGAAAAGGAATGTTCTTATCATCATCATCTTTGTAGCCCTGGTCTTAGCTCAATGATTTGTACATAATAAATACTAAATAGAACGAATGAAGTGCTTTTCAAAATAAAATGGGATGGATTTGATGGTGGGGGACAGGAAGAGAACTGGAGATTATAGAGGGCAATACATGCCTAGATATGGATTTTTCAATGCTCTAATCTTCTGTCTTAGGATCCCTGACTAAAATGTAAGGCTAGGTTTGTCTTTGTCTCTTCCTTCTTCTTTTTTGTGTCTTTCTTTCTACTAGCTGTCACCCACTTACTGTGACTTGAACTGCTTCATTCTGTACTCTGATTCAAATTGCCATTTTCTTATTTTTCAAAATTGAGATGCTATTGTGTGAATTTGGATGAAGGATAATCCTGACCATTCTGGTAGTTTTTGTATTTTAAAGAGGCATTCATTAATGTAAATAAGTCTTTTGACTAATAGAACGTTGTATTAGTCAGCCAAAGGGGTACTGATGCAAAGTACCAGAAACCTATTGGCTTTTATAAAGGTTATGTATTTGGGGTAAAAGCTTACAGTTATAAGGCCCTAAAGAGTCCAACTCAAGGTTGGTTTCTCACCAAGGTCAGTTGCCATATGTTGAAGCAAGATGGCGGGCTGTCTCTGCCTGGTCTCTTGGGCCTTAGCTGCTCAGCTACTCTGTTGTCTTCGAGAGCAGCTATCAGGTGAATGGCTCATCTCTCCCCATGGCCACAGGATCAAAGTTATCTCCTTTTCCGTGTCATGACAAAGTTTTCTCCTCTGGCATCTATGGAGCTCTTTCTCTTTTCTTGTGTATCTTCTTCTGTGTCTTCTTGAGTGAGTGCCCGTTTATATCAGCCAACTAAGGGGGCGGGGACTTGATCTGAGTTACACCCTACTGACGTGGTCTAATCAAAGCCCTAATCTTAAAACTGGAATTCTAGAAGTTAGAAGGCACTAGATAGAACTTTACAATTCATTTTCAATATTAGGTAAACATTTAAGGGCCAAAATGCAGTGGTTTAGTTATATCTAATTTTAACCTATCCAAGATGGTTAAAACTAGAGCAAATTGTTGAGTTTCTTATTAGTGTAAAGGTTTTTGTTGCCTTCTATAAAGTCATAGTGATTCTCTTGTAAGTGACTTGTTTTTTAATACTTAAAGCAACACATGTGAGGTTTCTCTTGTTCATATGCCACATGCACAAATATTTGGCACTATGACATTAGTCATAATAGAATGATATATTTATTGTAGTCAAACAAGTTTCCACTTTAGTCAGAGAAGTTTTCATGCACAAAATATCCAGGAAATGCTTGTGAATCCTTTTGTGAGTCAACTGCTCTCCAAATTTATTCTTAAACTTTCTCTCTGTTGCTTTTTTTGTCCTTTGCTCCTTTTTGGGGGGAAGCAGGGGTATTTCCTTCTGTTCTTACCCTGTTAAATGATTTTGATTGAAAAGATCATTTTGTTGGAGAGCATGTTTATTAGCAGATTTCAAGTGTTACTTGTTTTTAAGTTGTCTCAACCACAAATCAAATATTTTTTTAGAAATACTTAAGAGTATAAATTCTATAACTTGAGATTTTTTGCTAGCTTGCTGAACCAGTAAGTATATATGGAGATAAGTTTTTTGAGTAGACTCTTAGGTAGTTATTCAAAATCTTTAAATGATCAAATAGATACATGGGGGGAAAAGTTGTATAACAGTATGATTATAACTATTAAGATCTATTTTAAACATGCATCAACATTTGAAGGAATCTTGAAATAGTTGGTAGTAGACTGTGGATGAATTTTTTTGGCTCAGTTTTCTTTTATTAATTAAATATTATCTTAGAGTCATTCTATTATTATTACTGTTATTATTCTGATTAATGGCATAGTGGCACATATTTGTGCATATGGCATATGGTTGTAAATAATAATAATTGAATTTTAGAAGGAAAAAGCAAATTTGTATTGATATCATTTTCGCTTTTAAATGGAAATCTCAGCTCAGCAGAATGTTGAGGAAACCTCTTTTCTGCTGTTAGTAGGAATATTGATGGCCTAGTGTTTTAGTTGGGTAGTACCTGAGAGAGGGGCTGTGATGATTAGGCTAATGTGTCAACTCAGCCAGGTAATTGTGTCCAGGTGTTTGGTCAAGCAAGCACTGGGCTAATTGTAATACAAGAGTATTTATGGACTTCGATCACCAGTGAGTTTACTGCATGGATGGCTGATTACATCTACATCAATCAGGGAGATTGCATCAGCAATGGGTGAAGCTTTTATCCAATCAGTTGAATGCCTTAAAAGGGGAAGTGATTTCAACATTCAGAGAGAATTTCCCAGCTTGTCTTTGGACGGCCAACTTCTCCCAAAAACTCATCAAGGACCATTCATTGGACTTTCATCGGAGCCCCTGCTTTGCAGCCTGCCTGCGGAACCTGGACTTGTGCATCCCCACGGTCACGTGAGATACTCTTATAAAATCTCATATTATTGACAGATATCTCCTGTTGATTCTGTTTCCCGAGAGGACCCTAATACAGGGGCACACGTGTGTGTATATATACAACAACTTTATTGAACTGTAGTTCACACACCGTACGTTTCACCCCATTGTTCCCTTCCCTGCAGTCCCTGCCAACTACTGATCTACTTTTTTCTTTTCACTTCACGTTTTCAAAGTTTGTCTGTGTTGTAGCATATATCAGTACTTCATTCCTTTTTTGGCCAAATAATACTGCATTGTGTGGATATATATATACCACATTTTGTTTATCCATTCATCAATTGATGGACTTTTCAGTTTCTATCTTTTGGCTATTATGAATAACTCTGCATTTCGTTCTCTATAAATTCATGTACAAGTTTTTGTGTGGACATAAGTTTTTATTTATCTTGTGTATATGTGTAGAATATACACATATACACAAAAAGCTTGTGCTTTTTGGCCATTTGTATATCTTTTTTTAGATCTTTGCCCATTTTTTAATATTTTAAAAATAAACTTTATTTTTAGAGAACTTTTAAGTTTACAGAAAAATTGCATAGAAAGTACAGAGTTCTCATAAACCACCCCCACCCCACCCCTGACATAGTTTCATCTATTATTGAGATCTTCCATCAGTCTTTTAGTCTGCCACAGGGCTGCCAATGCAAAGAACCAGGAATGTGTTGGCTTTTATAATGGGGATTTATTTGGGCTAAAAGCTTACAGTTCAGAGGCTGTGAAATGTCCAATTTAAGGCATCAGCAGAGATGTTTTCTCACCAAAGTCAGCTGCCACATGGTAGAGCGGGATGGCCACTGATCTCTACTGAGGTCTCTGCCTTTTACTCCAGAATTTACCATCTCCCAGAGCTCAGCCTCGGACAACCAGGCATAGGGCTTGTTCTTTCCTCCTCTATCCGTCTTGGCTTCTCTGCTTTCTTCCCAAGTTCAGCTGCAAGCTATCAGGCATGTGGCTTATCTCACCCGGGGCTTCAGCTCTTTGAGCTTCATGGGGGCTTCTTTCCTTGCTGCTCAGCTGTGGATGAAACAAGTCCTTTCTCTTACAGTTTCAAATAATATACAGATCTCACAGCATAAAATATGGCAACTTCCTTTATCTGTGTCTGTGTCTTTCTCTCTCTGTGCCTCTATTTATATCAGACCCAGCAAGAGGGTAGAGACCCAAGCTGGCTCATGCCTCACTGATGTAGTCCAATCAAAAGCCCTAAATTGATCTTATCAAGTAATCTAATCAAAGGCCCATCTGAATTTAATACAATCAAAAGGTATCACAAAGGGTATCACACCACAGAAATAGATTAGTAATAGAGCATAATCTTATTGGGATTCATTAAAGAACTTCAAACTGCCACACTCAGTGTACTGCATTGGTTACAATTCATGGTTGGTACATTATTAGTAACTAAAGTCTATAATTTACATCAGGGTTCACTTTTTGTCTTACACAGTTCTGTGGATTTTGACAAATGTATAGTGTCATGTATCCACAATTATGGTCTCATACAAAATAGTTTCACTGCCTCAAAAATGCTCTGTGTTCCACATATTCATCTCTATCCCCCCGAGCCCATCGCAACTACTAATCTTTTTACTGTTTTGATAGTGTTGTCTTTTCCAGAATGTCATATAATTTGAATCTTACAGTGTATAGCTTTTTCGTACTGCCTTGCCCATTTTTTTTCCCATTTTTATTTTAACTTTTTAATTTTATTAATGGCCTGCGTCATGTCTTTATAACTACTTGGGCAGATGCATTATTATTGTTACAGTCTCCCACTAGACTTTAAGTACCTGACGGTAGGGAGTCGCTTGTTCATCCTTATACCCATAGCAAGTGGTACAGGGCTTATCACTTGATGAACCTTTAAAGGGAAGATGCCTATGGACTATTTAATGCATGCCAACACTGTTTCCTGCCAGTTAACTTTTAAAAGAAATAAATTTTTTATTCAGGAGATTTACTGCCCAAGATTTTGTTAACCAACATATACTCCATACCCAACACAGACTTGTTTGTTTTAAGTATCTTTTATGGGTGTTTTTTGTTTCAAATTTCCTCAAGTTTCTAACCTCAGTGTTATGTTAGTTTTTAAAAGAAAGGTAATCATAATAAATAATAGGTAATAATTTAAGTTTACAATAGTTGATCTCTGTATCTCTCGCTAGAGTATTTTTCAGATAAATAGCTTTTATTTTTTAAAATTTTATTGAAGTATATCATACATACATGCACATACATAAACAATAAGTGTAGAGAGAAGACTTCCGGGAAGATGGCTGACTAGTAACACATAGGAATCTCTTCTCCAGAAAAATAGCTAGAGAACAGGCTGAAACAGACCCAAAATAGATCTTCTAGGGTTTAGGACAGCAGGGGAAGACTGCACACCACCCAGAGGAGAGAGGGACAAAAGAGAGAAATCGAGACGACAGAACCAGACCGTGAGTTTTAATCAGCAGCGGCTGCTGCCGGCACCCTCCCCCACACTCTTTAGAATTCTCGGGCCTCTGGGCCTGCGACTACAGACAAAGGGGGCTCCAGGGATCTACCACTCCCGGAAAGGGGAGAGAGGGACACAGCCTTAGGCTGACTCAGGTTCTGACCCACAAATTTGGGCTGCGGAGCCCCACAGACCCTTCCACACGGCAGTTTGCCCTGGGAGCCTAGGAAGGACTGGAGAAATCCGACCCTCACAATCTCCCTCTCTTCTAGCCTGGACTAATTGTTGAGGACTCCACAGGAGAGGGGAGAGAGAGCCTGGGGCTGACCCTGCTTTTGACTCCCAGGTTTGGTCTGCCCTGTCCTGAGAGCCAGTCCAGGCTGGGTGGGGCCTGCAAGGGGCTAAAGATATACAAACCTCCCAATCTCCTCCACTACTAACAGGGACTGATTGTCGAGGATTCAGAGGGGAGAGGAAATATTTCCCAGCTGGGAAAAGGGAGGGGGCTGCCAGAGGAGACTGGAGAACTGTCTCCAAAAGTTTAAATTACAAGGCTCTTAGCCCCCAGACAGGAAGCTCTATCACATTGATCTGGTCTGTGTCACAACAAATACAGTCCGACCAGGCATTGAATTGAGAGCTGCCAACGAGCGCCATCTCCTGGCAGACCAAGGAAGTGCACATAAGAAAATTAAATAGGAGAGGCTTTCCTGGCATCTAGAGCCTCCCTGCCCAAAGCCCTAGGAAATGACTCTACAACCAATTACTGGGTCCAGTGACCAGTTTTGAGCAACCAGCAGGACAATCCTAACAATCAAGGGTGAGCCACAAATCAAAGAGCTGTGATAATTCACAGCCTCCTGCCACTAGAACCCTATAAAAGAGAAAGAGATAGAGCATCTAAGTAAAATACAACCTACCAGATGCCTAAACACCAACAAAAAATTACGAGGCATACTAAGAAAATAGAAGACATGGCCCAAGAAAAGGAATACATCAAAGTCCCAGAAGAGATACAGAATTTAAGAGAACTAATCAGTGAGATGAGCACAAATTTCCAAAATCAAATTAATGAGATGAAAGACAATATAGTTAAAGAGATAAATGACATCAAGAAGACATTGAGCGAACGCAAAGAAGAATTTGAAATCCTGAACAGAAAAGTAACGGAGTTCATGG
>JAQZBX010068420.1:0-15756 GCA_029593785.1 Cabassous unicinctus | reverse complement strand
AAAGATTTATTTATTTTATTTATTTATCACCCCCTTGCTGCTTGTGCTGCTGTGTCCATTTGCTGCGTGTCTTCTCCGTGTCTGCTTATCTCCCCCTTGCTGTGAGGTCTTGCCGCATCAGCCCACGGCACCGCGCGAGCTGGCCTGCCCTCACAAGGAGGCCCCGGGAAGCGAACCCGGGGCCTCTCATATGGTAAACGGGTGCTCTCTCCATTGCACCACACCCGCTTCCTGCCGTGAGGTTGCTGCATCAGCCCACCGCACAGCTCAGGCCGGCGTGCCCTCACAAGGAGGCCTCAGGACATGAACCCAGGCCTCCCATATGGTAAACGGGGGCTCTATCCACTGAGCCACACCCACTTCCCCTCATGTGTCTTTAATGTGTGTTTTTAAAATCCCATCCATCATGTCTTTCATTTCCAGAAGGTCTGTTACTTTTCTTTGCAGAATTTCAAATTGTTTTTATGCTTACCCAGTGTCTTCTTTGTATCCTTAATCTCTTTAGTCATATTTTCTTTCAATTCTTTGAATTAATTTAGGAGATACATGTTGATTAATTGTCATAAATCCTATATCTCTTCAGGATATTTGATTTGTGTCTTTCCCTGAACCATCTCTTCCTGTTTCCTAGTATGGCTTGTAATTTTTTTGCTGATGTCTAAGCATCTGAATATGTTGATGAATTTATTTTGATGGTTCATTTCTTTCCCTTGCCTACTATTTTCTTTTCCACTGCTTGTCTTTGACAAGCACCTTTCCATGGAGGTGTTTCAAACTTTGTTTTCCTGTGTTTTGTTCTGGCCGGAACTTTGATTCAAATTAGATTTTCTCTGCTGGCAGAATTCACTGAAGAAATTACCCAACTCCCCCTTGCTATTCCTTAGTAACAGCTGACAGAGACTAAGCTGACAATCTCTTAGTCAGCTTCAGTGAGCCAAGGGTTTCACCCCATCTTAATATCTTGTGGGTTGGGGAGGGGACCCCTTCCCAGTTGCCATGAGTGTTTGGTAACTCATGTTTGTTGTTTTGGTTTTTTACTGTTTCTGTCCCTCACCTTCCTGGGAGTTGTGTAGCACTATCCTGGTATGCTGACTACCAAAGCAAGTCATTCAGAAAGCTTTTGGCTCTTTCTCTGTTGTTTTTGTGAAAGAGTTTTGCCCTGCTTGCCTAGTCTGACACCATCTTCTCACAATTACTCCTATATACGTTTTGATTACTAAATAGGACAAACTAATAAGAAAAACAACAAGCTAGCACCTGGGGAGGTGCATAGGATGGAGAGCACATGATGACTTTCCAATATGCTTTGTGTGCTGACCAAGGAACACACCTGACAGAGCTGACTATGAAACCAAGGATTTGTCCTCAGCTTCAGCATTGTGCAAGCAGAAGGCCTCCAGATATCTCACTAGTGAGACAAACACATTATAAACATAGACATCAAAAATGTTTAAAATTGAATGCTTTAGACAGTTATTCAAAAACAAGGACTAAGCTAAATTATTGGTCCTAGACTAGGAACACTAAGGCAGAATTCCCAGCAATGGGAGTTTATTTTGGAAGCATTGTAAGTATAAATAATTAATATAGGTTTTGATTGAGGTGTCTTAATAATATAAACTCTGTTTCTGTGTCCTCTGAAACTGTAGTTATTATAGGTGTGCTCTATTCTGACACTGTCTCAGCACTGGCAGGCATTCAGCTAAGCTTCCATTTACAGGTCAGAGATGTGCTGTACACAAATTAGTGCCTAAGGTCAAGTAAAAATTTTCATATGAAAATTTAAGACAGTAAGTTCTTGGCTTTCTAAAACAGACTCAATATATTATAAGTTGGCTTTTCCTAGCCTGGCAATGTTTGAAGCTCTTGGTTACATTCAACTCTCTTGGCAGGCCTGATCAATGTGCTTAGAGTTATTTTGTTCATAGTTTCATCTGCTATTGCCTCAGATTTTACAACTGTTTATTTACATAACACCTCAAAGTACAAGTCATTTGGGGTAGTCTATATTTCTCACACTGGTCTTAAAATAACCAGAGTTGGACTTGAGGAGACTTCCACCTGATAAAAAAGTTAATCATGATTTTTCAGTTCTGAACAGAGGTAATTACAAATATTTACCTGTGTGCTACATAGAAGGAAGACTGCTCTCCCACAGAGACTTGGTATACAGCCAAGTCTGTGATCAGAAGGGAGTTACAGTCAAGGACTCAGGCCCCCTTGCCTGGTCATGATCTTGTATATTTATGCTTCTCCCTCAGGGGTTCAAAACCATGGACTCCTGAATCAGGTGCCACAGTTAACCCTCAATGTCTCAGAGGAAAGAGGAGAAGACCTTGAACATACTTCACTTTCTCCACTCCTATTCATTACTAAGCACTTTTCCACTAATAGACACCAACCCTCTCCCCTTTCACTCTACCTCTTCCCACAACCTCTGGATCCATAAAACTACAGAAGCCTTTTGTTTGGGGTGCCCTGAACAATAAGAGTTACCCATGTCAGAGTTTACCCATCAGACCCTCTCCTGGTGGCATCATTCCATGGGGTAATGGAACAAAACAAACTTTACTTATTTTATGCACTTGCTTATTTTATTACAGTAAGAGATTAAAGGGTTCAGTGTTTACTTCTGTTTTGGATTTGACTTTGCAACCTGTAACATTTGACATCTGGCATCTCAGTCAGCTCTGGGTCCACTCAGGTTAGCAGTCACTCACCTTGGCTCTCTCTCATCTCTTGACACCTTCAAAATTACACATCTTTCCCTGTGGGGGAAAAAAAACATACAAACCACCTGTAGCAGTTTGGCATTTTGATATAGTTATGAATTCCAAAAATAGATATTGGATTATGCTTGTAAACCTAAACAAACATTATGCTTGTAAATTTAATGGTCTGCTTATCTGAGTATGATTAAGTTATGATTAGGGCTTTGACTGGGCCACTTCATTAGGGCTTTGAGCTCTGCCCCTTTGTGTATGGGGAATCAAAGATAAAAGACATGGCAAAGGTCAGAGTTGGAGTTCTGACTTGGAGTTCTGATGCGGAGTTTTAATGCTGGAGCCTGGGGAAGTAAGCACACAGAGGAGCTTGGTCGTGTGGAAGAAGACAAGGCCTTGGGAAAAGAGACAAGCCATTCACCTGAAAGTTCACAGCTGGCTTTATGGATCGAGGCAGAGCCTAGAGAGCCTCATAGTCCACAGCTGACCTTGAGGAGGAAACAGAGTTGCTGAGCCCCGAGAGAAATGGAGCCCCGGTTAGAGAGGAACCCAAGAAGCCTGAACCCTGGCAAATGTGGGCAGCTGTCTTGCTCCAATACGTGGCAACAGACTTTGTTGAAGGAATTAACTTAATATTTATGGCCTGGTAACTGTGGGCTTCTACCCCAAATAAATACCCTTTATAAAAACCTACCGACTATTGGTATTTTGCATCAGCACCCCTTTGGCTTACTAATACACTACCTATCACTTCAAGTCACCTTTTCCATGGATACCCACTATCCAAGAAAATATTTCATTTTGTCTTTTGTCCTTCTAAAATCTTAATCCTATCCAATAATTAGTACTATCATAAGTCTAATGTGTACATACCAGTCTGCCTCAATTTATTTACCACAGGCATTGTTTCCCCTTCTTTGAAGAAATATATACATTATAAAATTGCACATCCTAATCTCAATCATTTCCATGAGCTTTTCTTGAAGCATTTCAAGTCTTAATTAATATATATTTTTGAATTTTAAATCTCAATTTCCCAAATAGAATTTTTGTTAAATTCATTTGAATTTATGTTCTCTGGGTACAGAAATAAAATAAGATACCACAGTAATAGTAAAGGGCACAGCTATAGACCTATCTCCTATACAAGCACTTAATATATAACAAAGATAGTTTGTGGTAATACAATAACAATAACAATAACAAATTCTTTTCAATGAATGTTGCTTGGACAGTAGGAGAAACACATTGGATAAACTGAAATTTGACTCATACATCTAACCATAATAAAGATAAAAATTAGACAAAATATCATAGTCAAAACTGTAATTATTTTAGAGACTAAAAAAGGAGATTGTCTTCAGATAGTGTTGGTAAAGGGTTCTTAACAAGAAATAAAACACAAACCAAAATAAAGATATTGATAAAATTTGTTATATTATGTTGAGAATTTCTCTTCCTCGAAGGATATTGATGAGCACAAAATCATATGTAACAAGTGAATTTATCTGCCACACATGATGTAGATTTGAATTGCACAGAAGAGGATTTCCATAATGCCATTAAAGTTTATTATAATTTAAAATCAACGTCAGGTATATATGTGTGTGTGCTTGTGTGCCTGCTTATGCACAAATTTAGCTCACTAGAAAAATGCTAAATATCTGGCAAATAAAGCATTTTTTTCATAATTTGAACAAAGAAAACTCAAACACTGCTGATAAATTTGGTGAAACAAGTTTAGAAAATAGTGTGGAGTGTAACAATATATGTAGTCTATGTTATTCTTGAGTGAATACTCAATCTACAGTGGAGAATTAGTTCTAAGTCATATTTAATATATTTGCATGTTAGCTACAACTCTTCAATCTGGAACCAAAGCTGTTTATACACCTCTACCCAAGTGTTAAAAACAAAACAAAACAAAAACAGTTTATGGTCAAGATAACCAAGTTCATACATTCACACTCTTCTCTTTTGTTATCTTTGATTTGGTCAAATCAAAGAGATACTTGAGCACAATCCTTTTATAAGGAGGAGTGCTAGAATACCTGAATAAAAAACTACTTAAGGATACCATAATAAAATTAATGATTTGAAAAAAGTTTTTAAAAATAATGATTTGTACAGGCAGCACACATTGGATATACATTATGATTAAGAAATAAATATTTGTATTTATTGGCCACTAAGATGTGGGCTCCTGGGTAATGTGGCATTTAAAGCCAGAAAGATGGTTACATATGAAGATGAGTGCAATATTGGCACTACTAAAATTTCTAGGAAATAATTTTAAAACTGACTCATTCCATCTATTCATATTTCCAAGTGTTATAGTTTAATTTTCTGCTGTATAATAGATAAATAAAGAGGTTAATATATTCTTCAGCTATATGAAGACTAATTCTTTAAGAGTCAGTAAAACAAAAATCTTTAAATCTTCATGATATAACTTTTATATCTTACTTTTGGAAAAAGTGATTCACATAGTGTTAGCAAGATTGGTGTTCTGAAGGTAAATAAAATATAATTTATTGTTATACCTCACTCCATTCTATCACTAAGGAATCCTGTTTTTCATCATGTAGAAAACTTACATGAACAAGTGCAGTGCAGATCTTTTCATACAGATCTAAGAAAGAAACCTTAAACTTGAAAACTACATTCTGTATTAAAGGTCAGGGCTTTTATAGTCCCCCTTTGAAGGAGGCAAACAATTGCTCAAAGATTCCAACATTAGTGTATGTCTCAGTGCTATATCCTTACCAAATCCTCAACCCCCTAGTTATCTCTTAGTTCTAATCACTTTATTAGTTAGACCAGGCACATGGATATGAGTGAACGCAAGGAGAGCAATTTAAAAAGAATACTTCACTAAACCAAAGCAACCAATATTTTCTTACAGCGTGGCAGTTATTAACAAGTACCATGAAATTATATAAAATGCATCGGTATCTACTTATGTGTTGATATCGAAGGCATGGTCTTCTTCTTTATGATGCCATATTTTGCATTTAAACCTAAGTGTCATAATAATTGTCCAAAAAATTTTGACAAAATTGAAAGCCTTTTCAGGAAGTGTATGTGAATTACACCAATATAGAATTGAGTAAGAAAACCTATGATGCAGAAATGCATAACATAATATCAAATCTTAACAAGATATTTACAGACAAGAAAACATTAGATATTTTAAAGAAAATGATTCAAATTTAAAAACATGTATCAAATATAAAGCAAACTACTTTCAAATTTCATTCTTAAGTATGTTTTATTTAAGGAAAACACTGCTAGGTAATTCAAAATACCTGCTGAACATTCTTCTTAGAGCAGTGCTAATATCTCTGTTTTGCAGACTATAGATGAGAGGCTTTATAAGAGGGGTACCATAGTGTAGAACATGGCTGAGAAATGATTTTTAAGAGAAGTTTTATCTGCAATGGGACCTATGATAGCAATAAATCCAGAAATTGTAAATATAAGTAGATTTGCCAACTGTGGGGTACAGGTTGATAAGGCTTTATTACAGGCTTCCACAGAATTCATGCTAAGCACCCTTGAAAATATATTAATATATGACATAAACAATAAGGTAGAACATATTAAACCCAGGCCTACACTTACAGCTAGGAAAACAAACTCAGAAAACCTAACATCTGAACATGCAATTCTCAAAATTTGAGGGATATCACAGAAATATTGATGGATCACATTGGACTCTGTGAAAGGACGCCTGAACATGTTGCCAGTGTGGACAGTAGAATAGACCAAGCCACTTGCCCAAGAGCCACCAGCTGCCTGTGTGCACAGATGTGGGGTGATAGTGAGCCCATAGTGCAGAGGGTGGCAAATGGCTACATAGCGATCATAGGACATCACCACAAGCAGAAACAGCTCTGTCATCCCAAAGAAGATAAATGGGAAAATTTGAGCAGCACATGCTGTGAGAGAAATCAACTTACTGCCTGTCAGAGAACTCACAATCAATTTTGGGACAATAACTGAAATGCAGCAAAAATCTATGAGTGATAAATTGCCTATAAAGAAGTACATTTAACAGTGTAATCATGGGTCAATCACAATGACAGTAATAGTTAGGAGATTCTCAGTTAATGCTCCCAGATAAATCAGTAAGAACAGCAGACCTTGTACAACTTGCAGCTCCTGGGAGCTTGAGATATCCATGAGGATGAATTCTGTGAAGATGGTGAGATTGCTCATGTGTACATATATGCTACAGTCTTCCTGGGAGACAAAGTATAAAATTGTAAGATAACACTGAAGAATAAAATGAAGGCAATCTACAATATCAACAAGTAATAAGCAAACATTGGCTTCAAAGAAGGCATCTAACCTGGAAATCAGTATACAGGAAATAAAAAAATGGCAGTCTTTAAAAATCAGTCAATGTACATATTTCTTTTTCATTTTCTGACCAACTCTGTTGAGCTATAACTTCAACATTCACCAGACAAATGAAAATATTTAATATGATTTTAAGGCTAGGCAACATTTTAGTTGAGACACATTTACAATAATTTTTATAGTACATCTTAAAACTCAGACAGAACAAATTCAGTGATTTTTGGTTATTTTTTTCACAATATCAAATATTAAAGCAGATGTGCTCTGTGAGAGAGTTCATATATCTGCCAGAGGTTTTGGACACTGCATAGCTGTTAATGATTGATTCATGTTCCAGGGAAGTAGGAAGGCTTCTGATATCTTCCTATCTGTAGGAAAATAACCTAGAAAAATTTTCTGTAACAAAGTTAATGAATTGTTCTGAAGACCTTCTGATATTTTATTCCAAAAGAGACAAAAGGTTAATCATAACCATTATTTAATTTTAGTTGCTTTATAAGAAATGCAGATCAGCTCTTTCTTTCTAACATCATCAATAAAAGTTAAATTTGATTCACATGTCAATGTAAATCCAGGGTTCCCTTGTTATCAATCTAATGCACCTTCTTACCAGCAAAAAAATCTAAGAAAATGTTCCACCTGATATTTCTCCTCCAGAAAGCATCCTTTCACCTTCAAGCATGAATTTCAATATTTAGTAAAGGGCAAACATTCTGCCCAGGTCTCTCTCCTATATGATTTTCTAGGTTGCAGAAATCTGCATTCATAAATAAGTATACTAAATTTAATTTATAAATTGTGCTTCTCTTGAAGCATTCCAGAGTATAAGGAAATCTTGTTTCAATATTATTAGTTTAATGCTAAAACTAGTGTGGAATTTAATATTAATTAATTTTCATTTTTGGGAAACCTATATTTAAGAAATTATTATTATAAGAAGTTAGAGTTTGTATTTTATTACTATTTATTTATATATAATCATTTTGTCTTTACAAATATATTTTACAATTTTAAAGACCATTTTCATAATTAATAATGTCAACTTGCTTACAATGGTTTTTCTGGGTGAATTTCTATTCTATAGAGAAATATTGCAAATTTTATTCTATAATATTCTTTTACCTATGTGTGGTTTCTTCTAATATTCTCAATTTCCAAAGTAATAAATTATGTTAAGCCGGTAATTTTTATTAACTACCATAATATTACTCAGTGGTTAAGCTGATACAGTTGGCCTATGTTCTATGTTACTGAATTGACCCAGACTTACATCAATTTTTCCCTGTTTTCTTTTTAATTTGCTTTATCAGAATCATCCATTAGCACTTGAATTATTAAAATCTCCTTCTTATCTTCCATTTCTTCGGAGTGCATCTTTCTCCTCAGTCTATAGAAATTCTCAAGTTCCACTATATTCAATTTAACACAGATCTTCTCCTTCAAAATGTACCATGATGGTTAAATGAATAGCTTAGGCAAGAGAGAAAGTTCAGGGTTTTGCCCCTATGTCTTATTACCTCACAGATCCTTAGAAAGCCTTTACTTCACAATTTCAAAATGTGGACAATAACATATTAAGCTGGCTTGCTAATTACTTGTCTATTTTTTAAGTGATGATATATAGTAATATATTAAAATGATCAACATAGAGCATGAGTGTTTCATAATATCCAGGAAATAAAGATTAGAAATTGCTCATCATTATGGACTAGAGTGGAGTTACTGATATTCTGCTATAGACTTATTGTGATTCTTGCAATGGAAGAAATTATATCATTGATGTTGAGACAGTGGTCACTGGAGGTGCTGAAGGCAGGGAAAGGGAAAAAGAGGTGTAATATGGGGCAATTTCAGGACTTGGAATTATCCTGAATGAAATTGAAATAACAGATACAGGCCATTATAGATCCTGCCATAACCTACAGAATTGAGAGGGAGAGAGTGTAAACTACGATGTAAACTATAATCCATTCTTAGTGGTAATGATCCAAAATGTGTTCATAAATTGCAATGAACGTACCACACTAATGAAAGAAGTTGTTAATGTGGGGGAAAGTGGGAAGTGTGGGGAGTGAGGAATATGGGAATCCCTAATATTTTTTATGTAACATTTTATGTAATCTAAGTATCTTTTAGAAAAAAATATATTTTAAAAAACTACACTGGAAGTCTTTATATTTCCACTGATGTTTTAATTATGATTTTTATTTATATTGGTAGATTTCCATGAAAAGCCATAGTAACTTTTTTTTTTCTTTGCCTTTTAAATTTCTTAGCTCTCCTTTAGAATCCAAGAAATCTCTCTTTTTTATTTACTTGTTTTCCTGCCACTAGATTGATTTAAAAGAAAATTTTGGTATCAATATATTTCCAATCTTTTGAATCAAACTGCGTACATAAAGATCAAAATTAAACAATTGGATCAGAAAAATCCAGTCTACCTCATAAGCAAAAATTTATCATATGGGAAGGAAATAATTAAGTATACAAATGGTTTTGAGGCATAACAGTGCTGTGTCAGAGAATTATTTATTAGTAATATCAAAGAAACTATTAAAAAAATATATAAATATACCTGGCATTTAGCAAATTTATCTTACCTAACATGAATATATCTTTTAAAATATTTAAAGAGATTGACAAAATCCTTGATGCTGCCTCTTCCTTTATTTAATACAATTCAGGAGTCCCTTCTTGGGGAGATAGAATTTTAATAACCATTATGCATCCAGATTCTTTATAAACATGTTTTTTTCTTTAGGATGGACATGTTTGGGTCATAACTCTCATGAGTCCTGGATAACTGTTGATTTCAACCTCAAGAGAACCAGCTTTATTTCAGCTTCTAGTTGGTAATGATTCCTTGCTTATACCCTTGAGATAAATTAAATTTGAGTTCACATTTCTATGAAATTAAATTAGTAAATCATTTTTTTCTGTTAAACTGAACAAAAGAATGATTCAATAAGTTTTCTCAGTTCACAGTAGAACTAATGTATTTTCAATTTTATATTGGAATATAAATGCAATTTATTTCCATATATGAAAAATATGAAAAAAAAATTCCAAATATGAAAAAAATTAAAATGTTTGATGTGACTCTTAAATATTGCAAAACATTGACTTTAAAATATAGTGATGCTGAACTTTTCGTATTAATCTTCTTAACCAAATATCAGATGCAATAACAGTATTAAAAAAGTATTCTAGATATAGTTAATATATATATCAAGAAAATAACCTCAAAATTTTAATTATAATTGTGATGACTATTTTTTATTTATTGATATCAGGAGCACATCTGTTTCTTAATTATAAAAAAGTATGTATTTATCCACCTATCTGTATCTTTCTGATTTTATATACATATAAAAAATGGTCTGCGAATATAATTTACTTATTTGGAATTTTATTATTATTATTACTTTCCTTTTCTTTTATGCTACATGAAATAAAATGGCTATAAGCATGGGGAGTTATTAGGAGAAACACCCTATTCAAAACATGACATGGAATTTTTAAATGATAAAAATTAGCCAAGGATGAAAGTAGACCAGAAAGTGGAGCATTCAAGTTAAGTTGCAGTTGAAACAACAGTAATTGTGTAGTTCTATACTAAAGAAAAATGATTGGTTATTACAAATAAAAATGGGAAAAATATAGGATAAAACTTGAATGGAACTCTCCATTGATGCAGAAAAGGCATTTGACAATATACAACTCCCTTTCTCAATAAAAACACTCCAAAAGATAGGAATAGAAGAGAGTTTTTTCAATTTGGAAAAGTGCATATATTAAAAACCTACAGCCAGCATTGTACTTAATGGTGAAAGACAGAAAGCCTTCCAGCTGAGATCAGGTACAAAATAAGTATGCCTACTGTTACCACCATTATTCAATATATGTTCTAGCTAGAGGAATTTGGCAAAATAAAGAAATAAAAAGGCACATAAATAGAAAAGGAAGAAGTAAAACTTTCACTATTCAATGATGATATGATCTTATATCTAGAAAATACTGAAAAATCCAGAACAAGGTTACTAGAATCAATAGACAATTTCAGCAAAGTGGCAGGATACATTAATATGCAAAAATCAATAACATTTTTATACACTATTGATGAGCAATATGAGGAGGAAACCAGAAAAAATTCCATTTCTAATAGCAACTAAAATAATCATACATTTCAGAATAAACTTAACCAAGAACATAAAGGACCTGCATTCAGAAAAATACAAAACTTCGCTAAAAGTAACTGAAGAAGACTTAAATATATGGAAGGACATTCCGTGTCCATGGGTGGGAAGACTAAATATTATTAAGATGTCAATTCTACCCAAACTGATTTACAGATTTGTATTAGTCAACCAAAGGGGAGCTGATGCAAAATACCAGAAATCGGTTGGTTTTTATAAAGGGTATTTATTTGGGGTAGAAGTCCACAGTTACCAGGCCATAAAGCATAAATTTTTTCCATCACCAAAGTCCATTGCCAGGTGTTGGAGCAAGACAGCTGCCGATGATTGCCAGGGTTCAGGCTTCTTGGGTTCCTCTCTTCCCAGTGCTGCGTTTCTCTCCCGGCTCAGCTCCTCTGTTTCCTCCACAAGGTCAGCTGTAGATTATGATGCTCTCTAGTCTTTGCTTCTCTTCACAAGGCCAGCTGTGAACTCTCAGGTGAATGGTTCGTCTCTATCCCGGGGCCTTCTCTCCTTCCTCACCAGAACTCCAACATCAAAACTGCAACTCAAAACTGCTTCAACACTGTCCTTTGCTGTGTTTTTTATATTCCATTCCCCCACCCACCAAGGGGTGGGGCTCAACACCCTACTGAAGTGGCCCAGTTAATGCCCTAATCATAAATTAATCATGCCCAGATTAGCAGACCAGTTTACAAGCATGATCCAATATCTATTTTTGGAATTCATAATTACATCAAACTGCCCAACAGTACAAGATTCAACACAATCCCAATAAAAATTGCAACAGCCTTTTTTGCAGAAATGGAAAAGCCAATTATCAAACTTATATGCAAGGGTAAGGGACCCCAAAATAGCCAAAATGTCAACAAACGTGGAGGGCTCTCATGTCCCAACTTTAAGGCATGGTACTGGCATAAAGACAGAGAGATTTAACAATGGAATTGAATTGAAAACTCAGAAATAGACCCTCTTATATATGATAAAGTGTTTTGGACAAGACTTTCAAGCCCTCCCAGCAAATGGTGCTGGGAGAACTGGGAGAACTGGATAACCATATCCAAAAGAAAGAAATAGGACCCATATCTCATACCTTACACAAAAATTAACTCAAAATGGATCAGGGACCTAAATATAAATGGGACAACCATAAACCTCCTAGAAGAAAGTGTAGGAAAACATCTTGAAGATCTTGTGGGGAAGTAATTTATTAAAATTTGCACACAAAGCATGAGCAACAAAAGGAAAAAAATAGAGAAATAGGACCTCCTCAAAATTAAAGATTTTTGCACCTCAAATGACTTTGTCAAAAAGATGAAAAGGCAGTAGACTCATTGGGAGAAAATAATTGGCAATCACATAAATGATGGGAGTTTAATATCCATGATATATAAAGAGATCATACAACTCAACAATATAAAGACAACCTACCCAATTAAAAAATGAGCAAAAGACTTGAAAAGACAATTGTCCAAAGAAGAAATACAAATGCAAAAAAAAAAAGAAAAAATGTGCAACATCACTAGTGATTAGAGAAATGTAAATCAAAACTATGAGATGTCATTTCACAACAATTAGACTGGCCATTATTAAGTCAGAAAACTACAAGTGTTGGAGTAGATGTGGTGAGATAAGAATGCTTTTTCACTATTGGTAGGAATGTAGAATGGTACAGCCACTATGGAGGATTCTTTGGCAGTTCCTAAGGAAGTTGAATATAGACTTGCAATGTGACCTGGGAATACCATTACTAGTATATACCCAGAAGAACTTAGAGCAGTGACATGAACAGGCATGTGCACACCTATGCTTATATGGTCTTCATCACAATTGCCAAAAGATGGGAAAAACCCAGGTGTCTATCAACTGATGAATGTATAAACAAATTATGGTGTATATTCAGGATAAAATATTAAGCAACTGTAAGAAGAAACATAGCCATGAAGCATATGACAACATGCATGAACCTGGAGAACATTATGCTGAATGAAGCAAGCCAGACACAAAAGGACAAATACTGTTTGATTGTGCTATTACAAACTAAATATATTGTGTAAACTCATGGAGTTAATAACTAGAATATAGGTCACCAGAAAATAGAATGAGGTTAGAGAATGGAAAGCTGATGGTTATTCTGTGCACAATTGGGAAAAAGGCTGTTTGTAAATCTTTGGAAATGAATAGAAATGTTGCAAGCACATTATAGTGTTTGTAACTAGCAGAGCTATTATATGGATATCACAGTGGTTGAAAGGGAAAGCCTAAGGGCATGTATATTACTAGATGGAAAGCTAAAAAACTGTAACATAAGACTGTCTAACAAAGTGAAACCTCATGTGAAATACAAATATGTGCAATATTGCATATATAAGACTGTGTTTTACAAAATATAAATAACCGAGAGAGACAAACAAAATAGCAGCTATATACAGCAAAGGAAACATAGAGTGATTGAGAGGTGACAAGTTTTGCTTTGTTGTTTGTTTTTCTTTATTATTATGTTACTGTTATTTGGATACTGAAAATGCTTTAAAAATGATTGAAGTGATGAATGCACAACTATGTGATTATGCCAAATACCACTGATTATACACTTTGGATGGATTTACATTTTATTAACATGTATCAATAAAATTGATTTGTTTAAAATACCTAGAATGGATATGAAAATTGACAATGGTTTGTGGAAAAGGAATTTTGTTTTTCAAAGCTGGGAAAGATTTAATGTTTTCAATAAGATTTTTAAGAAATATTATATTCATGTAAAACTAAAATTTGTTTTTCCTTCTGTTAAATTGAAAATAAAGACTGGGACTGTTGTTCTGCTCTTAGTAAGAGATTGTAAAAAGCTTTAATTGTCTTTTTGAGCATTTTGCCTAGAAGACAGATAGTCTGTATGTTATCATAATTTCCTGTACTTTATATTGTATTTTTCATGTCCCTGGTTGTTTAAAATAATCAAGTCTTTGCACTATAAAAGTAGTTACATTTTTAAAGAATCATATTAGGTCTATAATTACTGTTTTTGTTTTGTTTTGTTTTGTTTTTGAGGTACTGGTTCAGGGAATTTAACTCAGGACCTTATATGTGGGAAGCTGGTACTAAACCACTGACCACATTGGCTCCCAAGAATTGGTTTTTTCATTTGTTTGCTTATTTGTTTTTTTGTTTTGTTTTGTTTTTAGAAGGCCTCCAAGAAACAAACCCAGAAACTTCCATGTGGGAAGTGGGTGCTGAACCACTTGGGCTATTATGTGCTTCCCTATAATTACAATTTTTCAATCTTTTATTGTCACTTTGGTTAAATGCAGAACGAGGTACTGATTCACAGTGACCTACGACTTTCTTTGACAAAGTTTAAAACACTCCTGACAACATTGACATTTTGTCATCCCCAAACAAATCCTAAATAAAGGCTTCTTGATCTCAGTTGTCTTGTGAATTTCCAGATGGCTCTTTGAGAATCACATATGATTTGTTCTTTGACATTATAAAAAGAGAAATACTAAATTACTTATAATTATTTGACATCATCAGTTATATGGGATGTGTCAAATTAAAAGGAATTTTCTAACCTCTTGGTTAAATTTATGTGTGTAAAAAGTTATTAATATAAATGTTTCAGAAACTATATTATGTTCTTAGAGATTTATCAACTTCTTCACTATCCAATATATGTCCTGCTACTGATATGCCTGATACTAGACAGCAGTATAGGATTAATGGCTATAAATTCAATTGTTTTAAAAAAATGTTACATGTCCCCCAAACAATCAAATTTCCTTGTCTGTTACATTGGTTCATTCTGGCACTTCCCTGCAAGTGCTTGCAATCAAGTACATGTCAGTGCTTTGTCTTTGGCAAAAAAGGGACTTTAAATAAGAAACAAGGCTGGAATATAAATCATGTTTCCCCTGTCAATTACATATCCTTGATAAAACTGAAGGGTGGGATAGGGTCAAATACCTTGACCAACTGGGCCCTTTAAATATCTTCAAATAAACTTTATACATTCCCTGCAATCCCCAAATTTAAGCTTACCCAATTCAATTTACTTTTTCATTGTTTGTTTGAGAAAATCGAAATCAAGCATTAAGTGTCCTCACTCCAAGCCATGGCAGTCAGCCCAGAGCATATTAATCCATTACTTGGATGCAGTCTAAAGCCAAAAGCTAAAAGCCACTGCTGCCAAGTTAGCTGAAGCATAGGCTAATATGGTCCAAAGACACACTATGTGGTTAAAAGAGCCACATGCTGTTCTCCAGCTTCTAATCTCAAGAGAACCTCAGCATATGTCAGAAGGTTGGCTGACCTCTTAAGAAGCCCATATTGCTCTCTCCTTCAAATATCCAAATCCTCCACTGTAGTACTTTAATTCCTACTACTCTGTTGCCCCTGCCTAATGTTATGCCTCAAGACTATGAGATTGTGGTTTCTTAATTAGCCTCCCCAGGACAAGACTTACCAAAAAA
>JAQZBX010068419.1:0-15763 GCA_029593785.1 Cabassous unicinctus | reverse complement strand
CAAAGGCCTTCTGGCTTTCACACTATGCTTTAAATTATTGGCAAACTAACTTAAGCCTGTCATTTTCTAACTTCACCACATTGGTGCACCCAACATCACTTCCCTAGTTCTTATAATTTTCACGGTCACCATATGTTTCAATGCTAGACGTATCACATAAGTGTACTACTTTCTACCTCTATCACTTTCCAAGAACCATCCCAGCAACATACAGATGAAAGCCATGGTAATTGTGATGCTACAGCATGTCAGGAGATATCAGCATCCCATTCCCTACCAGAAATGGGGTACTAGTTGCCTTCTGGCTGGAAAAATGATCCAATTCCAGAATCCCATCATGAGGATCTGATTCCTAGGTTGACTTCCACTATTTTTAGAAGTAGAACTGAAAGAAGTATTTGAGTGCACGAAATTGATTTTGGACACATAGTGAATACCAACAGGAGAGGGGGGAAATGATACAAGGAAGGTATCATTGGTTGGGATCCTCAGGAAACAAACTCTAAGACAGAGATTGGTGTGTTGGAGATTTATTAAGGAGTTCCCTTAGAATCAACACCTCTGGAAGAACATAGAAGGAAGCAGTTTGGGCAGAGGGTGAAGTTGTGATGCAATAGAGTCTACTTGCAAGTTTGCAGGTAATTCTGGAGCTGAGAAGACCAATTAGAACTATTCAAAATTGGCAGGGAGTTTCAGGCCTTAATATCCCTGCAGAAATCAATCTTTGGATGCAAGCTTTCCTAGGGAAGGGGTATATTCTGGGGCAAGGTGGCTTTCTCTCATTAAAGTAGTCCTCGAAGTGAGTCCTCAAAGGTGGCTGAGGACTATCTGCTAGCCACACTCCTGGCAGCAATGGTGATAGGTCTTTCATTACTAAAGGGGGCTCTGAGTGGTAGCATCCAACACTGAAGGGAAGGCCACTTTTATTGGGTGCTTTATTAAATTAGCTATCATGTTGAGTGATTAGACATTAATTCTGGGAGCTGGTGTAAACCACTTGCCTCAAAATTATTCCATCCTAGGGACACAGGAACTGGGATATTTAATACCAACCCCCAGGAGTTATTGATTGAGGTCTACTCCTAGGGTGGAGGTGGGGGTATTAATGCTTGAGGATTGTCCCTACTGACCCATGATGCATATGTAGATTTGGGTTCTGTAGTTCTGAAAAAAGCCCTGAGGCACAGAAATGCTGGTACCGGAAGATGGAAGAGAGCTGGAGCACACTGAAATGTTTATGCCATAGGCTGTGGTAGGCATTGACAGTGTCTGTAACAGGGACACACATAACAAAAGCAAATCAGGCCAATACTTTATCTTTGATTTGGCTTTATTTTAGCTTTTTAATTACAAATGGATTATCATCAGAAGCACAGAAAAGTCAATCTTTATCAAATTTAAGAAACAAAATTTACAAAATTATTGAATGGTTATAAGGAACCCTCTCATGAATACTTGAGATGCTGTGTTAAAAAATTAACACCAATTAAATAAAAATTATTTTAAATGATCGAGGCACTGTTAGCATTTTTAAATGGATGAGAATTTTAAAGTAAAATAAAATAATGATGTTTTTTGTGTGTGGTGGTTAATGAGACTAGACCTGCGTGGTTAGCTTTTTATTGAAGAAGGACAATTATCTTCAAGCAGTTTTTCCTTTGAATATTTAGTTCTAGTTGGCCAGGTTTTATTTTGTCTTTATAAGAAGATTTTAAATAATAATCAATTCATCTCTGTCACAACTTCTAGAAATTGGGGATGGAGGAGGCAAGCAATTTCCATAAAAGATTCCACACAAAATAATGACTATGGGAGTAAAAGTATACTTAGGCAGACATTTCTCTCTGTGGTTCACCTTCCCCAAGCTACTAAATCAGAATTCTCTAAGGCTAGATTTTTAGAGCTTGTCTGCTCTAATTCCCTTCTGAGGAAAGAAAGTAATTGACCATCAACTTGTTCCTGCAATGGAGGCTGCAATGCTTTCTAGTTAGTGGGTGCCGAATAGAGACTTGATAAAGGAGAGTCCAAGGAAGATATTGTGAGAGGCTTAACTTGAAACCAGAAATGTGAAGGAATGAAATGGGATCCCTTGGGGAAGCCCTACCCATCTTTCACAGTCTCATCCACACAGTATGCCTGAGAGACCATCAAGACTGAAATCCCATCATGCCCCTTGTCCACATTTATGTCAATTTCCATAAGTCACTAAAGACTCTAGGTCATCTTTTATCACCAAGACTCATCTCCACAGAGTTCTGTACATTCCCTAATATTCCCTAATCTCCTATCCCTCACAACCTCCTCTAAACCCTTTGTCTTTAGAGTCTAGTAAAATCCTTGGATCCATCCCCACTTGGTCTCTAAACATCCATTCATCTTCTACTATACATTCAATAAATATATATTGAATGAAGAAATGAATGAATGAGTGAATTAATGAATTTAATTGAATGAGATCCTAAAATAAGAAGGCCCTTGCACTGCTGAGATGACACAGAATTTCAGAACTTAATGAAAGACAGCCCACACGACCTCAGTGTCTCATTGTTTGAATTGTGACCCCACTACACATATTAAACTTTAAAGATTTGATTATGAGTAAGCTTTATAAGTGATGCCATGAACATGCCATAGGATGATGAAACATAGACAAAATTTTCCAGGTAATTGTTATCCTGTTAAGTTCACCAAATATCTTGATTGGCTCCCACTTAGCTATATTCTTTCATTGGTTTTATGGGAACCATGATGTTTTCTGATCTGATAGAGTTCAACATTCCAAAAGTTACTTGTGGCTTTCACTAGCAAATCAAATGTGTATTTGGTCCTGTCTCTGATTAGCCACTATATACTAAGGGAAGCAGGACAACATTGATATCTTTGAAGCAGTCAGCAGGTAGGCCAAATCTGAGCCCAAAGGCAAGGCCTTGACAGGTTGAAAGCAGTCCCATCATCCAAACAAAGAAGGTAAATGCTGCCTATGAGATTGGACTATGATTCCTTCATCGCTTTTGATCAAGTTTAACGTGGGTTCTTCTGAGAGACGTAAGTTCAACTCACAGCAGTGGCTGTTTCCATCAAATTCTAAGCAAGGATATCTTTGGACCCATTCTAACAACTTCTCACCAAGGTTTTAGTGAGAAACCAGAAAAAAAGACCATGGTTGGCTAGCACCATAGAGTGTCTGATGGGTCACAGAGGGTCCTAGCACTGACCCAACATAAAATCTGTTCCTTTTAAAGTTCTATACTGTGACTGGAATGTGAGTTACATGGTGTATTCATTTGTTTAAACTGTACAGCTAAGATTTGTGCATGTCAATGTGTGTAATTTTTACCTCCAAAAAATCTATAAAGATTGAGTCAGTAATAGGTGGAGGTATTGATGTAACAATAATGTCAGAGGTTTCTTATTAGGGAGATTGGCTGATTATACATGGGAATTGCTTTAACTTTTCTAGTCACTCTATGTATGCTTGCAACTTCCCATAAAAATATTTTAAAAGAGGAATTCTTTTCAGAACCTTATGTATAGCTCAGGGATCAGCAAACTATGGCATGTGGGCTAAATTTTCTCAACTTTCTATTTCTGTCATAAAAGCTTTATTGGAACATAGTCATGCCCATTCATTTATGTATTGCCCATGGCTGATCTTGCACTTCAGCAGTAGAGTTGAATAGTTGGGACAGAGACCATATGGCCCACAAGACTAAAATATTTATTATCTGGGCCTTTAGAGAAAAAATTTTGCCAACTCCTGCTCTAATTCCACCTTATATCCCTGTCGTCCTTTTACATTCATCAAAATGCAAGCCTCTCCAGCCACTCTGATACTATCATCCCTATCTTCTATAGGGTTCTGTTCCCTGCAAAAATGACTCCCCTCTGCTTAGGCATAACCACCATTCACTCTGGCTCCTTTGCTCCATGGCTTAGCTGGGTCCTCTGACGGGGACTCAAAAGGCTGCAAACAATGTAACAAGGCTGTGTTTTCAACTGGAGTCTGGACTGGAGGAAAAATGCTTCCAAATTCTTTCAAGTTGTTGGATGAAGTCATTTCCTTACAATTGTATGTTTCCCATTTTCTTGCTAGCTGTTGGCCGTGGGCCTATCTCAGTTCACAAGGGTCCCCAAAATTTCTTGCCACATGACCCCCTCTACAGATACTTCTTGAAAGTCAGCAAGAGGAAGACTCTTGTTTCAATCTGCTAACATGGAAACCTATGTAGGGCAAACTAATCCCATCACATTTGCCATATTGTATTGGTTAGAAGGAAGTCACAGGTTCAACTTGCATTTAAGAGGAAAACATTAAATAAAGGTGTGGACACCTGGAGAAGGAAATTATTGGGGTTACCTTCAGGTGTGCCAGCCACAATTACCATAAACTTTTTAATAGCAATGTGATATGCCTGAAGAAAATGGAGGAATATATTTATGATACTAAAGAAAAGAAAATGTAATCCAAGGATTTTAATGAGTTAAACTTACTTTCTTACACAGAAGATATAAACTGTTTTGACTATACAAAATTGAAAGGATATTGAGCCCCTGAACTTATTCTCAGGAATCTCTTAGTAATTTTCAGACAACCAAAATTACTAGAGTGGACTGGTGAGCTAAAACTAAATGAGACCTAAAAGGGAGACAGTAAAATATGTTGAAAGAATGATGACACCATAGCAAAAAAATTTCAACTATTTTTTTGTAATGATGTTTGTAATCATACTAGACTTTTGTGTATATAACATGGGATTAAGAATAAGAATTATGAAATATTCAAATACTTTCATCCCTGTGTCCTTAAGAATCAGGATTCATGGTGTTGAAGAAAGAAGTTACAAATATCATTTAGATGAGTTTAATTAAAAGCCTTGTAATCTTATATTAGAATTGGATTTATCAGTATGACTTCAGGACATATTTTATTTTTTAAAAGCTTATATGCAGACATACATAGAGAATTGGATAATCATCATTGGAAACCACCAATGAGTGAATTATGCCGGGGTGAGCAAACTTTTCTGTAAAGAGGCAGATAATCAACATTGTAGGCTTTGCAGGCCACAGAGTCACTATCATAACTACTCAGTTCTGTTCTTGGAGCTAAAGCAGTCACAAACAACATGTAAATAAATGGGCATGGCTGTGTTCCAATAAAGCTTTATTTACAAAATCAGGAGTTGGACCCAATTTAACTTGCGGACTATACTTAGCTGACCCTTGGATTAAGCAATGAGAATAAATGGCTAATAACATCATGAAAAGAGTAACCGGGCAGTATCTGCCTCCTGATGAAAGAACGCAACACCTAGAGTCTGATCAAGTCTTTGAATCCACCTGCTAATTTATAGGAAATACACAAGAAAGAAGTACATGTTAAACAGGTTGAGTGTGAAAAACTCTTCAGGTCAAACTACATCAATGTATGAACATAAATTTTAAGGAAAGATACAGCTAGATGGAGGAATCTATAGAGCAAATTAAAATTTTAAATACTTATGATTCTTAAAGGGAAAGACTTTAAACAATTAATGAACGTATCAATGGAACATTTTTAAAGGTTCTAAGGCCTTGGTTGTAGTTTTACCACTTGTACTGGATCAGTCAATGTAGAGAATAAGGGGACATTTGTCTCTTTATGAAAGTAGCTGAGCAATAAACCAACATTCTCTTGGCCCCAATACCACCTACAGGGATACCAGTCTTTCCACTGGACATTATCCAGTGAACCCTATCTTATCCATTGTTGTCAGTGAATAAGGTTTTTTGTGGTTTTTTTTTGTTTGTTTGTTTGCTTGTTTTTAAGTTTTGGACCTTTAAGCAGTACTTCTATTTTAGTATACAAAATTTTGGAAACTGAAAATTCTACGTGACGTAAAAAATTCTTGTTATTTCCACTCTATTGATAGCTGGAGTGACTGAATAATATATTATCAAAATAGGAATACTTTTGAAAGTGGAAGTTAATAATTTTGCCAAGACAAAAGGTATAACCAGTACTATCCCTGATAAACTGGGAAGAATGGCCACTCCACTAATAGGGTAAATATTTTTGCACTGGTGGACTTACTTATAGCTTTTAAATTCCATCATGTAAATGGCACCTGATGTGCCTCCTCCTAGAGCTGGCTCTGCCTCTATGTCATATGCCTCTCTGCATTTGGCTGGTAGGTAGCATTGCTTTCAAGAAACCACAGTGCAATTTTCTTAATGATGTTTCTACTACTTCTAAGCCATTCTCTGTATAAAAGTAGATTTCTATAAATTGTGTAGTTTGAATGTACTGAGAGCCCAGACACCTCTAGCAACAAGATATCTTTTCACCTGTCTGGTTCTGCTTACTCATCTATAAAATAAAGGGGTTTAACCAGAGGATTTCAGAAGATATTTTTAGCTTCATATTCTTAATCTGAGTGTCACGTGTAAGTGTGCAAATTCATGTGCACCCTTTGCTAACAAAGTGAACTTAAATCAAAATGAATATGCCAAATGCAAAGGAAGAAGGAAAACTGATCATCTCAAAATAATTTTTTCCGGTACATGGCATCACAGAACTCATATAGTTGGCAAACACAAGTTTATCAACCTTATTTTATTTTTATTTATTTTTTAGTTATCGGGGCCGGGAATAGAACCTGGGACCTTGTATATCAGAAGGTGGCACTCCACCACTGAGCCACATCAGCTACCCTGAGTTGGTTTTTTCATCTGTTTGCTGGTTGTTAGCTTTTTTCTTTTTAGGAGGCACTGGGAACCAAACCTGGGACCTCCCATGTGGGAAGCAGTGCTCAACAACTTGAGCCACATCCACTCCCCTGTCTACCTTGTTTTTAAATATATCTAGAAAAAATGTTGCTACAATGCCATTCCAGTAACATTTGAGACTCTTATAGCCTCAAATTCAAATACTCGACAATTTAAGTTAGCTGTTTTCAGATTAGGATACTGTTGGGAGTTCAACAAGGGACAAGCAGATTGTAACTCAAGAATTTAGAATACCTCTTCAGGGTTAGCCAGTTCCCTCAACCTTGCAGTCACTTCCCTTCATTTCTTCATTTTCCATTTCTAAGGACTGTGGCAATGTCCAAGGGAACTGCAGTTGAAAAGCTCTAATTGGCTCTTTTCCTGTAACAACACTCAAAGGTAAATAGCAATTGACTTTTTGAGAGGTTATTGGTATGATACTGAAAGTTCTGAGCTGCAGAATGAGAAAGCATAAGATTCGTTGATTTAAACCCATAGCTAACATTTGCTGAGTTCTGTAAAATATAGCAAGCAGCCATCTCTGCCTTGGGAGTTGACAGGAGTCTAAATCAGACAGACAAGTGGGACCCGGAAATCTAATGTGAACAAGTGACAAATGCAGGATGAGAAACTGAAATGAAGCTTAGAGTCCATTACTGAATTCAAAACCAAAAACTAACCCATAAAATGCCCTCCCTGAAGACCCAGGAAAGCATCTTATAATAACTGAGTTTTTAAATAAGAGCTTAGTATCCAACTGGCATCTTCTTTGTGGAAGAAACAGTATATGCATTCACATAACTGGACCTGACTTCCAAACTGCTCAGTTCCACATCTTTGGAGTAGCTGCTCCAGGGAAGGCTTGAGCAACGGTGAGCTCTCCCATGGAAAGTATCTTTGTGTGTATTAGCAGGGCTGGGAAGAAGATAGGAGCAAAAATTGTTTATTAGCCTCTTTCCTTCCTCCTTTTTCCTCTTTCTCCTTTAAAAACAATTCAATGAAAGAAAAATGTAAAAAAATATTTTTACCTTACCAGTTCACACACACTTCTTTTATAGTCTTCATCGCATTATATTCTAACCAGGAGTTTACCTGTTTGTCTCCCTGTAGTAGATTGATTTCATGGGTTGCCCACATGACCTCCCTGAACTCATATCCTTTGCAGTGTGACTTTGCAGCCTCTCCATTAGAGAGCTTGAGTTTATTCTCCATCTGCCTCCCCACTGCCTTGAATCTGGGTGGCCTTGTGATTCACTTTGACTGATAGAAAATGACAACGATGACATTGTGCTGGTTCCCAGCCTATGCCCCAAGAGGCCTTGTGCATTTCCATTGCTGTGTTAGATCCTCATGACCATCATGAGGACACAGCCAGGCTAGCTGTCTGGAGGATGGGAGACCACATGAAAGAGATCTATGTCGTCTCATCTGTACAAGGCAAGGCCATCCTAGACTCGCCAGTCCTTTGTCGAACTGCCAGCTGACTCATTCATAGGATGTCAGTCTCGTCTGAGGTCAACCAAGCCAGACTCAGACAAGAAAATCCACCCATTTGACTCACAGACTCAAGAATTAAATGTTTATTGTTGTGTGTTTCTAAGGAATTGTGGTTGTTTGCCATGCAATCTTATTATGGTAATAGATAATTGATACACTTCCCTACTTCATTTATTCATATGTGGTAGATCTTAATATGACCAGTGAATTAATGAATTAATAATTGAGTGAATGAATAAATGAAAATGACAACATCAACTAGATGATAGACTATTTCAATGGATTCTGGTTCATTAAATACAGAAGGATGGTAAAAAATTATCATCGGACGTTTTCCTAACTGGAAACTCTTTCACTCCCTCAGCCCATCTTAGAATTCCTGACATGATAAGGGGTTTAGTAGTGCAGTTCACTGGTGTTTCTGTCAAGAATAGAGGAAATAGGGGGTAAACAAGGATACTTTGGAAGGAGAGAAAGGAAAAAAGGAAACTTCTCTTCCATCTCCCAGCACACATACATACACACACACACATACCACACAGATGTTTCCATACAACACATAAAAATTCCGTAAAACAAATAAAAATCTAAGATGGGTACAATGGAAACTGCAGTCAAGGAGTTCAGAATGGAGTTAAGTAAACCTCCGGTGACAGTGGAGGATAGAGGAGAGGCTGCACAGATTTAGAGAAGGGAAGCATCAGTGGGCTGGAGGAGCTTAAGAAGTCTGTGGAGAAAAGGTGACTGGATCCAAACTCTAGAGACCCAAGTCCATGTAGCTAAATCCTGAGATAAGTAATTAGAAGTCTAGATGAAGACACAGTAAGAAACAAAGGCTTACAGGAAAAACAACCATGACCAATTTTCAGATTAATTATATGGCTACAGAAAGAAATTTATATAAATGATTTGTGATAAGATTAGATTGTAGGGTTTGACCATATGTTTTTTTTGCAGGGTTGAGGAGGCATACTGATTAGGAAGAGGAGCAAGCTGATGAACAACAACTATGTAGGGTTGAGGCCTTACTCTGCAGGGAAAGCATGTGGTGCTGGCAAAGCAAAACAAACTCAAGTGAGTCAAAAATAGAAACAAATGATCAACAGATTTATTCAACAGAGAATAAATTGGTCATCCTGCACTGGGCTTAGCAAGTATTCAATAAACATGGACTTATAAAAATTATTTTCCTCTGAAGATCCTAGAACTATATATTTCCTGGTTTTTAAACTCTCTAGAGTCAGTGAGCTCTTTGAACCAGTATTTACAGGGGATAACCCTTCACACTCCATAATTTTTCAGGCTAGCAGAGGTCGGGGTGACGGGAAGTACACCTTTCCCTTATCATCCAGTCTCAACACAGTAACTGACGTTCACAGTGCAGGAGTTTTTGAGCCAATAGCTGTGTTCTTGACTCATGTTCAAACTTCCTTCCTCCCTCCTATGTCTTTGCTTCAAATCATCCTCTACGTTCTTTTCAAGAAGAGTTGGGTGTTGGCTCAAAGAAGATTCTTCTCTATATTACTTCATTCACAAGTTGGAAGCAAAGGATTCCTCTTGTTTCTCACCATCTCCTAAACAAGGTGGCTAAATGGTGATGTTATTTTAGGGAGTCCTTTCCTAGAGAATCCATTGCTGCTTGGAGAGTTTGCTTTAATGTCTCTCCCTTTATAGCCCTCAAAAGAGCTTCTTCATCAGATTTAAGGTATAGTATGTCACTCAGTGAGCCAAACAAAAGCAGAATACAACTCACACTGACGTTTATGGTATTTTGTACTTAATGACTCTTATACTACACTTCCTAAATTACTCTCATAAAAAACTGAATTTGAAAAGCCATCTTTCTCAACTGCCACTAATACGCTCATCTCATTTTGCTCTGTTGCACAATTGAGCATGACAGATTTAGCCAGTTTGGCATGTTAAAATTTTCCTTTTTTTTTTTTCCCTACAGCTAGGGGCAAACTAAAATTCCGACTACCTGCAACAGTCTGATTTTTTAAACTCAGTGGTTTTTGTCTTTTGTACAGAGGAGACTGCAAGCCTGAGAGTGTTTCCAGAGTTTTCAGTAAAGAACTGATCTTTGGATACTAGATCAGCCTTGTGTAGAAGAGCAATTTGTTCTTCTTGCTCAAAAATAGGGATTGGTTGTAGTCTGCTGTCAGGCAGTGTTAAACCAGGGTTAAAATAAGAGCAGGGCTCTTGTACAGACATAAGATTAGGGCTTTGAAAATGCTAATATTTTTATCTGTTTTTACTTAGTGTCAGGGACATTCTGCAATAAACATTATTCGGGAATGCCATGTAGTAGCCTTGCTCTCTGAGTCCTTTAATCTATAAGCCTCAGGCATTTTCATTAAATCATCCAACACAAACAGCATTGACTGGACAAAGAAGCTGGGGCTTAGAAGCCAAAGCACCAGTTCTATAAAAGGTTTATCCTAACTGCACTTGTAAAACATGGTCTTCATTCAAGGTCTATGCTACCTTAAAAACAAAAACAATCATTTTTATCTTAATAAACAAAATAGGTAGTAGAGGAAAAATGATTTCCAAAGTTAGTTTTGCTTTGGTTTTAGCCAAGTTGTTGAGTCCCTAATAATGAGGGCAGGGGTTGGCATAATTAAAGCATGAGACATAGACCGACATGGTGCTTGTTCTTGCACAGCTTAAAAATGAATGCATCTACTACATCTTAGACACTTGGCACAACACTAAGTCCCAAGACTACTGGTATAAATGAGACAAGATGTATACCCTCTAGAACTCATGGTCCTGTGGAGCAGACAGACAGAAAACCAATTACAAAATGTTGGGAAAGATAAGTCATATTTGAGTTCATCCTAGTTTTTTTTTTTTTTTTCATTTATTAATGATTTATTCATTCATTTAGCATTTATTGAGTCCTTTGTTCTGGGCTTTCTTCTTGGACATAAGGACACAATAGTTAACAAGATTCTTAAACTTAGGAGCTCCCTGTGTAGTAAGGAAGATGTTATTTAACAGACCAATTATAATACAGCATGATATGCTATTAATGGAGATACAGTCAGAGAAAATGGGAAAATAACTCTGCTTGGGTGAGCTGAGAAGAGGAGTAACAGTGGTGCTTTTTTGCTGACAGAAAACACTAACCTGTAAAATAAATATCTTTTGCAGATGAAAAAGGTAGGGAATCTTTATAGGCATTGCCTTTCTTATTTGTGAATGTGCAGATTTTCTTCCTACATTTGGTATATAATATATATTCAGGATTAAAATGACAATCTGGCCACACCATTCTTATTTTTGATGTTCTAGGATGTCAGCCATGGGGCCAGCATAAGATTGACTGTACTTGGGGAATGATTGGATGTGAGACACAAATGAGCCAGAGCTAATTTTAGAAGTGGGACCAAGAGTCCATTTGACATGCCAATACTTTTCTTTTAAGGCCAAATATTGTAAGTTATACAAAGGAATGCATTTTGCTAATCTCATCACTTCTAAGCTTCCTTCCAGGAAGATGACTTGCTAAATATATTTAGGGATAATATGGCTCCTCCCCTTTATTTTATTTTTTTTAGACTTGTTTATTTACTTTTTATCCATTTTAACCCCGCTCCCCCCTCCCCCCCGTTTTTGCTGGGGTTGTGTGTGTGTGTGTGTGTGTCCATTCATTGGGCAATTCTCTGTCTGTTTCCTGCCCTCTCCTCTCATCCTCCTCCTTCTGTCTTCACCAGGATTCGATCCTGGGAACCTCTGATGTGGGAGAGAGGCATTCTGCTACCTGCACCACCTCAGTTACTGTTTTTTCTTTTTTGGCACGTCTTGTCTTGGCTCTCTGCTGCATCTCTCTCCTGTTACGTCCTCATCTTGCTGCATGGTTCGGTGGGGCCAGACGGCTCACCTGCTCGCAGGGCCTGATGGTGCACCCACGTACCTTCTATATTTTTATTTATTTTACCAGGAGGTTCCGGGGATGGAACCCAGGTCCCTCCATATGGGAAATCGACACCCAACCATTTGAGCCACATCCGCCCCCACTTCTCCCCTTTAACTTGCATTTCTCTCATGAGTGGTGAGTCAAGGAGTAGCTTGTCCTAGCGTGTGTGTGTTGGAAGAGGGGAAAGAGCTCAGTTTCCTTTCATGTACAATTTTCTGTTTTATGTGGAATTTAAATTTTGCTTAATTTTCAATATTCTTATCATGTAATTGATATCTTTTAGTCTACAACTAATTCTCTCCACCAATCTTCCTACAGAGGCATAAAACTTTTTCTAATATACTATAACAGGATATTCAATTGGAAATTTCAGCTACATCACCATAATACAATTGATATGAAATTCCAAAGAGAAATGTCAACTAAAATGCAGACTTTAAAAGGAGATATCAGAGAATCATTCAAGCAGTTCTAAAACCACAGGAAGATGTTAAAGGGGCAACAGAATGGAGATGAGCACAGGGTTTGTGAAAAGAGGTGTGGAGAGGGGGCACCACCAGGCCATGAGTCCCATCTTCTCCAGAAAGGGCTTCACTAGAAAAACCTGGAGAGCTTGAGATGTACCCCTTGAAAGTGAGAGACAGAAAGAACTGGGATCTGATAGTTTTGCTGGAAGGTAGGAGGGGCAGTGGGTGAGCTGTTTGGGAAGTGAAGTGAAGTATTTCTGGTGGATGAAAGAGGGCCTTAGGGAGAGAGCTGGCCTGGAGCCACTTTTAGCCCTACCAAGAGGACTCTCTGGAGAAAGTAAGGAACCTCTAACAAAAAGAGGCAGTACAAGGTGGTCCCCTAAACTCAGAGGCTAAATAGAGAGCTAGAGAGGCACTGCCTGCATGACAGATGTTGTAGGCACTGTGAAGCCACCAGAGCAACCCAAAGAGGAAAATCTGTTCCAAATGCCCACCCTCTTAGAGTAGTATCATTGATAGTATGAAATTCTCTGTTCTCTTTTCTCTTCCCCCTTGGAACTCCATCCCCAAAGAATCAGCAATAACAACTTGCACATTGCAGAAAAGTAGGTGAGAAACACAGGAAAACAACCTGCTCCTCTCCCATTGGTATACCTCGGGGGGGGGAGTGGAGATTGGGTGTTAAATGCAGGGTTTTAGTTATAGTCCTGGGACCAGATATCCAAATTTCCATTTTGGGAGTATATACAAGATGGAATGTCTCATACAGTATTCAAGACCCCACATTTCCAGGCTTTCCATTGCTTTCATTTCTGGTTTCAAATGAGCAAGTCTTTCCTGAGTTCATTTTTTTCTTGTAAAACTTTGCTGAAAGCAAAAGGTAATGCTTATCCCTCTGGCTTTTTCCTAACACTCTCCAAAGCTAGAGGCAAAGTAGAAACAGGGTCTGCCTTCCAGTTCTCCAAGATGACAGTTTTGCTAAATATTGTGCTATGGAATGACAATAGAAATATATATTTTTGACACCTGAAATGTGTTTCTGATTGGCAGGTGGCTATTCTCCAAACAGTATTTCAGAGACCCAGTCTTCTTCCATTTTATAGCTCCATGGTCATCAACATATCACCCAACTCAATTCTGCAAGAATCCGGTAGAAGGAGAGCAAAAATGAAATGTCTTGTATCAGAAATTGATATGAACCAGGACCAGAAAGAAGTGTAATAAACCATTTCCTCTTATATTCCATTGGCCAGGATCTGGTCATGTGGCTATACCTAATTGCAAGAAAGGTTAGGAAATGCAATCTATCTTTGTGCAAATGAAGAGGAAGGAATAGACTTGGTAAACACACAGCCTGTCTCTACCTCTAGAGCTTGTTATTTTGTATTGGTGAGCCATAATTTATGTGACCCTCTGGAGAACTAATCCAGAAGGGAAAAAACATCCACCACTAAGAATCTTAATGGGACAAAGAAAAACAAAAAAAGAGTTTTGATTTCATCCCTGAGTTGGACTTATTGAAAGTAGAATTTTCGACTGCCGAATGCACAACACCAGTTGTGTTTTTAGTTTGGAAACATATCGTTTGAAAAACTCTGAACTAGTTTTTCACATCTGGAATGAGTTTTCTCTGATTTGTGATACAAACATAATCATGGGACTTCCCTTCACCATCACTTAGTAATTCCCTAAATTCCCTTCCATTTTGTAATCCCATCTTCTTGGATGTACCAGCTTCCTCTTTTTTTTGTTGTTCAGTCTATGATTTCAGTGAGCACATCCTCTAGTAGTATCCTGAGGAACAGTTCACAAAAGATACATTTTTTTAAGATGCCACTTATCTGAAAATGTTATTCTACATTCACAGTTGATTGATAGCTTGGCTGAGTATGGAATTTTAGGGTGCAATTCATTTTTTCTCAGGATTTTCAATGGACTACACCATTGTCTGATTATCATTTTTTTAAAAGTGACCTGCTATTTCTGTCTAGCTGCTTTTAGGATCTTTTCACCCTCAGAGTTCTGAAATGTCATGATGTTATGCACTGATGTTGATATTTTTTCTTTTATTTTCTTTTATCATTCATGCCCTGTACACTCAGACAACTCGTTCAATTGAGAAATTCAGATTTTTTAACACTCAGAAGTTTTCTCATGTTATTTCTTTCAGAGTTATTCCTCCCTCTCTTTTCTTTTCTTTTTTTTTTTCATCTTTCTTGCAAACCTAATAGTCAAATGTTTCGCACTTGACTTGATCCACTGATTTAAAAAAAAACATTTTCTTTTAAACATTTTAGTTGCTTTAGCTTTCTCTTTTTCTTCTAATTTTTTGGGAGCACCCTCATTTTACCATATAAACTTCAATTGAACTTTTACTTGGGCTAAAAATAGTTTTACTTTGTATGACTTCCTTATTCTTTGAATATTTTTATGGTTTCTTATTATTGCTTCAATCATACAATGAGTCTTTATTTCATTATTTTTTTCTGTTGTTCCTACATTGATTTTATTTCCTATAAGTTCCTTTTATCTTGCTCTAGTCTCTAACTTTCATATGAGATGCTTTCTTCACATGTCTAGTGGCCCTTGACTGTCTCTTCATATTTGTAACTGATTGGTAGCTCTGCTGGGTGGGCAAAACATCCCCATCAGTGGGCCTCCTTGCCCACCAAGGGGCTTTGTAGACCTTTCCTCTTGGGCAGTCAGATACTCCAGAGAGAAATCTCCCCAAATACTGCCTGTTGGATCTAACCCATGGTTTTCTGCTTTCTGCAGTTGAGAGGGGGAAGAGGCTGAGTGCTAAGATATTCACTTAAGTCCCCTTTTATCAGTACATCAACACTCATCTTTCATTCCACTGTGCCTAGAGTCCCCAAATCCAAAACTTCTTACACACAATTTTTCCAGAAAGCAAATCTCCTTTCTTCTACAGGGATTGGGAGAAGGATTGGCTGCTAGGCTTCCCAGCATTGTGGAAAATATATGCAGGAAAATACTGCTCCTTGTACAAAGCTCCCATCAAGTTTCTGAATCATCACCCTGCCCCTTGCCCCTGACTTCTTCTTTCAGAAGTGCTGGGACTGCTTCTTCTGGTCTTCTCTCTGCAGGCAGTTAAGTTTCTGCTTTC
>JAQZBX010068418.1:0-15742 GCA_029593785.1 Cabassous unicinctus | reverse complement strand
AAATAAGCAGGCCCAAACTTTTCTCAGGATTCTCATATATTTTATTTATTTGTTCATAATTTTTCCGAGAAAATTTTAATAATATGAGGTGTCATACATAAGATTCACTACCTTAGTGTTCATCACATCAGAGTTAGAAAGGGAAGGAATCCATGCCTGGAGGAAAGAAATGCCTGCGGGGTGCTTTGGTTTTCCAGTCACCTAAATCAAATACCATACAATGAATTGACTTAGCAACAGGAATTTATTGGCTCATGGTTTCAGAGGCTAGAAGGCCTGCTTTCCCCTGGGGTGAGTATCTTCTGACTGGCCAGCAATCTTTGGGGTTCCTTGGCTTTTCTGTCACATGGCAGTGCACACGGTGGCGTCTTCTGTCTCTTGCGGATTCTGTTGACTTCCAGCTTCTGGCTGCTCCCTTTTCCTTTTCTCTCCATGGCCTTTTCTATAAGGCCTCCAGTAACAGGATTAAGACCCGTCCTGATTCAGTTGGGCTACACCTTAACTGAAGCCACCTCATCAGAAGGTCCTATTTACAATGGGTTCACACCCACAGGGATGGATTAAGGTTGAGAACATGTTTTTCTGGGGTACATAACTCCAAGTAATGCCCACACACAAAAAAGAGATGAGGTAGTGCCATTACCGGCTCAATAAAATATGGGAAACTACATGATTATTATCTAATAAAGAGAAGTAAATAGACTGGCAAAGATGATTATGGGAATTTGGATTGAACATGATGTGGGGAAAGTGGATTGCTATTATACTTCCCTACTGCCTTAGAGCTTGGACAGGTTGTGAAAATGTCTCATCTAAAGAAATGAACAAATATGGTATAAATTCACTAAGGGGTGATGTGGAATCCCTAAGTGACCTGGATATGTTCCACTGGCTGCAGTCCATTTCTATTCCTCCACACTGACAGTATTCCAGGAACTGGAAAATATGACCTGCATGGAACTTGGCAAAATCCTGTTAACAGAAGCTACTTATTGATAGGATGACAATAGAAAATCTGTATGAAACACTTGTTATATGCTAGATACTATTTCCTCCTATTAACTTATTTAGTTTTCATAATGGTCCAGTGAGGTGGTATATTAGTCAGCCAGAGGGGTGCTGATGCAAAATACCAGAAATCTGTTGGCTTTTATAAAGGGTATTTATTAGGAGTAGAAGCTTACAGTTCCCAGGCCATAGAGCATAAGTTACTTCCCTCACTAAAGTCTATTGCCACGTGTTGGGGCAAGATGGCTGCTGACATCTGCCAGGATTCAGGCTTCCTGTGTTCCTCTCTTCTCTGGACTCCGTTTCTCTCTGGAATCAGCTGCTGTGCTCTCTCCACAAGGCCAGCTGTAGACTCTCAGGCAAACAGCTCTGTCTCTCTCTCTCTGGGGCTTCTGTTGTGTCTAAGGAGCCACCTCTATTCCTCTGTGTTCTTCTCCCATGTGTTCACTTCCAGGCTCCAGCATTAAAACTTCAACCTCCCTTCTCTGCGGTGCGGTTTTTCCTGTGAGTCCCTGCCTACCAAGTGGGGACTCAGCGTCCTACTGACGTGGCCCAATCAAAGCCTCAGTCATTATTTAATCAAGTAAACCTCTGAATCCAATATAATCTAATACGCCCAGAAAAAAAGACCAGTTCACAAACATAATCCAATATCTATTTTTGGAATTCATAAATAATGCCAAACTGCTACAGGTGGGTACTATTATTATTCCCTATTTTATAGGAAAGGAACCTATACCAGAGATATTAAACAACTTGCCTATTTCACACAGCCTGGAGAGATCAGATCTGGGATTTGAAATCAGGAAGTTTGACTCTAAAGTATACACTTTTAACTATCTCCTATCTCCAATATATCATATGATGGTAATAACACAAAGAAAAATTTTAAAGCAATATATTAACTTGTATTTTCAAGCCACTGTTTACTTGTCTTTTAAGCCTATTTACATAGAATTTTTTTTTTTTTCTTGAAAAAGTTAGTTCTCAAATTAGCAATACCACAGGAATGAATTTAGGACTCTTAGAGTTCCACTGGTACCTATTTAACTTGGAGTCATCACTTACGGCAAAGACTAAAAATACAAAAGAGAAAGATACATTCCCTCTTGTCAAGCTGCTAAAGCAAGTGAAAATAAAAATCAGGAAAAATTAACCTCAACCCTTTACATAATACTTCCTTCCATTCTTGGGCATTCTGGTGTCCAGAAAGCAGTACCATTCACAGATATAGGTGAAATAGTCTAGGTGAAAAATCTAGTCTGGACACCTCCCTGCACACTCTTTTCCTGGCTGACTCCTTCAGAGTCTTAAAGACCAAACTCAGGAATACCTTCCTCCAGGAATCTTTCCCCCTCCCTCAACCCTGCCTGGTTCTGTGCTTCTTCTCTGTGCTCCCTGCATGTCTTGCAGACCTCAGTCATTCCATCTATAATTGTTGGTTAATTTGCCAGGTGGTCAAGACTGGGCCTGATAGATCATGCATCCTCAGTGTCTCTGCTCAGTAAAAGTTTACTGTATGACTGTGTAAGTGAATGAATGAGGAGTAGAAGAGTGTTGAGAGATCCAGGATTAATTTACCTTTGCTTCTTGTTGGCTTCTAAACTTTGATGACTTTTGAGGACAAGGACTAAACTTTATTCATAGCACTAGGCCTGATGCATTTCTCTTGTGTAGCATTCTGAATTCACTGTTCTTTAATATTTGAGGATGAACAGTCATAAAGTTAAATAAGGCTCATACCGAATGGTTTGCTACATCTGGCAGCCACATTTCCCAACAGCTTTTCTACCAATTCATTTTATTTTTAGTGAAAATATCTGGAGTATTTCTAGGATGAGAGATTGGCATGTTTAACAGAATGAATATAGGAAAGAACAACTTTTTTTTGGATAATGACTATTCCAGTTGATCCAGTATAGAGTTCATGGGGGAAGTAGTAGAAGAAGAGATTCCAAAAGACAATTGTGGAGGGTACTAATATCCAGCCTGGCTAAGGATTCTGCACTGTCTTCCAGGCACAGGGGAACCATGGAAGGCTTTTGAGTTACAAAGTAACAAGCATACATATTTACTATAGGAGAGAGGTTTTAAAAAGAAGCTTAAACAAGTGTATTATCTGTTTGAAATGTATTTTCATAGCTCAGTTAGAATTCTATACCTACACAATACCCTATGAGAGGAATTCCATTATGGCCACATTGGAGTAACTGGATCAGACTTCCACTTCCACCATTAACAACTAGAAAATAAGACAGAATATATGAAATGACTGCTTTCAAACATTGGACAACAGGAAATACAGGCCCATGGTCCTTGAGAGAAGAGAAACAAATGCTGTGAGCCCTGTGATAGCTCTGGATTTCAGCCTAGAGATATTTTTCATAGCGCAGGGAGGGGAATCCCAACAGTGCATGGTTATCCTGCTGAGTTGAACAGAGAGCAATTAGAATTCAAGGTGCATGTGGTGACTGGAATTTGTAGGGCAAAGTACCAGAGAGAAGTGGGGCAAAATACTAAGGAGCCATAAACTATGCTCAATATACTTAAAAGATGCAAAATCATTCACAGTATGTTTTCTTATCTTTTTTTTTTTAAAAGATTTATTTATTTTAACCATTTTAAAACCCCCTTCCCCGTTTTTTTTTTTTGTTTTGTTTTGTTTTTTTGCTGTTTTGTGTCCATTTGCTGCGCAATTCTCTGTGTCTGTTTCCTGCCATCTCTTCTCCTCCTCCTCCTCCAGTCTTCACCAGGATTCTATCCTGGAGACTTCCGATGTAGGAGAGAGTAGTTCTGCCACCAGCGCCACCGCAGTTCCTGGTTTTCAGAGCATCTCGTCTTGTCTCTCTCTTGTTACGTCATCATCTTGCTGCCTGGCTCCCGGGGCCTGGCGGCTCACCTGCACACCGGCACACAGAGCCTGGCAGCCCATGTGTCTTCTGTATATGTGTTTTTATTTTACCGGGAGGTCCCGGGGATCGAACCCAGGTCCCTCCATATGGCAGACGGATGCCCAACCATTTGAGCCACATCCGCCCCCCGCAGAGTATGTTTTCTGATCACAATCAAATTAAATAACAGAAAAATGCCTAAAATTATTTTAAATATTTGAAAATTGCACAACAAAGTTTTATATATCCTATGAATTAAAGAATGTCATAACAGAAATTAGAAAATATTTTGAACTAATGAAAAAAGGAAACACATCATATCAGAATTTGTGGGAAGCAGCTAAAGCAGTAGGTAAAGGGGAATTTGAAGTCCTAAATGCTTTTGTTTGAAAGGACAAAAAGTGTCTGAAACTAACGATTCAAATTTTTTCCTTAGAAGTTAGGAAAATAAAATAAATTAAACCCAAAGTAAGTAGAAGAAAGGAAATAGTAAAGCTAAAATGTAAAATTCAATAAAGTGGAAAATGAACAATAAAGAAAACCAATGACACCAAAAGTTGGTTATTTAAAAAGAATAAAATTGATAATCTTCTAGCTAGCTTGTCAAAGATAAAAAGGAAGAAGAGACAAGACTGAAAGAGGGGATACCACTGCAGATCCTAAAGACATTGAAAGAATAAAAAAATAGTATGAACAATTTCAGTCCCCATATTTTGACAAATTACATTAAATAGACAAATTCCTTGAATGGCACAAATGCCCAAAATTTACTCAAGATGAAATAGGAAGTCCAATAGTTCTATGTCAATTTTTAAATTTTAAAGAAAAAACTTTTCCATAAAGAAAACTTCAGGCCTGAATGACTTCACTGGTTTGAAATCATTTCACTGGGGGAAATTCTATCAAATATTCAATGAAGAAATAACACACTATACAAACTCTTTCAAAAAAAGAGGAGGGGTACATTTTAATATGTGAAGTCAGCATTATCCTAACACCAAATCCAGACAAAGTCATTAAAAGAAAGAAAACTACAAACCAATAACCCTCAAGAACATAATGCAAAAAATGTTACATGAATTCCAGAAAAATTTAATTAACAACACATTACAAGGACAATCCATCAGGATTGAGTGGGACTTAACCCAGGATTTCAAGGTATATTTCGCAGTCAAAAATCAATTAGTGAAACTCATATTCACAGAATGAAGGAGAGAAACTTTATGATCATCAGGATAGGTGCAGAAAATTCAACATCCGTTTATTATAAGCACTCTCATGAACTTCCTCCACCTAATAAAGGACATTTGTGAAAGACCTACAGCTAACATAATTAAGGTGAAAGACCAAATGCTTTTCCTCTAAGATCTGGAACAAGAATATATGTCTGGTCCAACCACTTTTATTCAATATTGTCCCGGAGGTCCTAGCCAGTAAACTAAGGCAAGAAAAAGGGAAGGAACAAAGATTGGAAAGGAAGAAGTAAAACTGTCTTAATTTGCCAGTTAGTCATTGTGTACATAGAGAATCCTATGGAATCCACTATTAAGTAAGATTAGCATGGTTGCAGGATACAATGCCAGTTAAAAATCAATTGTGTATATATGTATTAGAAATGCAGAATTAGAAATTGAAATTTAAAAATACCACCACAATAGCATCAAAACACATGAAATACCAATGCATAAATTTATAAATGATATGCATAACCTGTACACTGACAACTACAGAATATGACCGAGAGAAATTAAAGAAGACTAATTCTATCATTTTTTAAAAAAAATTGATCCCTGAATAAAGACAGCTTTACTTTTGTCTTATCAATATTGTGCCTTCTATTTCTTTTCTTTTCTTGTCCTTCTGCCCTGGCTAGGACATCTATATAAAGTTGAATAAAAGGGTGAGATGAACAATCCTTACCTTGTTCTCACTTTTGTGGGGAAAAGTGTTCAATATTTCACCATTTAAATTAGATGTACAGTTTTTTATAGATTCTCTTGATCAGATTGAAGAAGTTTCTTTCTATTTCTGGTCTGCCAAGAATTTTTATTATACATATTAAAATTTGTCAAATGCTATTTCTGCATATGTTAAGATTTTTCACTTTTATTCTGTTAATGTGATAAATTACATTGATTGATTCTGAATTTTTGCATCTCAGGGATAAAGCCTACTTGGCATGTTCTATAATTTTCTTTATATGTTGCTGGATATGCTTTAGTTAGTCTAACTTATCTCTCTTCTCTTTTCTAGTTCTCTTACTCTATGATTTCAAATATCAAATCCAAACAAGATTCAGAATCATTAATTTGATTTAAAAGACATTGATAAAAAAATAAAATAAAATAAAAAATAAAAATAAAAAGACATTGATAAGTGATACATTCTTGGGTGGTAGGTACTTTCTCTGTGGATCCATGGTATGGTGGAGACTGTATTCTCCAAACCCATTCTTACCTTTTATTTTACTTTTTAAAAAAATTACTTATTTTTATTATAGAAGTTGTGTTTATAAAACTTGTGTTTACAGAACAATCATGCATAAAATACAGGATTCCCATATTATTATTAACACCTTGCCTTGGTGTGGTACATGTGTTATAACTGATAAAAGCACAATGTTATGATAGTACTATTAACTACAGTCCACGGTTTAGCTTAGGGTTCACTGTTTGTGTAAGGTGGTTCTATGGATTTTTTTAAAAAAATTTATTCTATTACCATATCTACAACCTAACATTTCCCCTTTTAATTACATTCAGATCTATATATCAGTGCATCAGTGCTATTATTTATATTCAAAATGTTGTGCTATCATCACCACCATCCATAACCAAAACATTTCCATCTTTCTAAATAGAAAATCTGTACATTTTAAGCTTTTACTCCCTATTCCCCAACCCCACCTCATCCCCTGATAATCTATATTCTAGATTCTGACATCATGAGTTTGCTTATTCTGATTATTTCATATCAGTGAGATCATACATATTTGTCCTTTTCACTCAACAGGATGTCTTCAAGGTTCATCCATGTTGTTGCATGTATCAGGACTTCATCCCCTTCTACAGCTAAATAATATTCTATTCTGTACATGTATCACATTTTGTTCATCCATTCTTCGGTTGATGGACATGGGTTGCTTCCATCTTTTGGCAACTGTGAATAATGCCTCTATGAACATCAGTGTGAAAATATCTGTTCAAGTCCCTGCTTTCAATTCTTTTGAGTATATGCCTGTATTAGTCAGGGTTCTCTTGGGAAACAGAATCATCAGGAGATACCTGTCAATAATATGAGATTTTATAAGAGTCTCTCACGTGACTGTGGGGATGCACAAGTCCAGGTTCCGCAGGCAGGCTGCAAACCAGGGGCTCCGATGAAAGTCCAATGAAAGGTCCTTGATGAGTTTCTGGGAGAAGTTGGCTGTCCAAAAACGAGCTGGGAAATTCTCTCTGAATGCTGAAATCACTTCCCCTTTTAAGGTATTCAAATGATTGGATAAAAGTGTCAACCATTGCTGATGGCAATCTCCTTGATTGATGCAGATGTAATCAGCCATCCACCCAGTAAACTCACTGGTGACCAAAGTCCATAAATATTCTTGTATTACAATTAGCCCAGTGCTTGCTGGGCCAAACACCTGGACACAATTACCTGACTGAGTTGACATATTAGCCTAACCATCACAATACCTAAGTAGTGGGACTGCCAAGTCATATGGTAATTCTATACTTAAATTTCTAAGGAGGCGCCAAACTGTCTCCCACAGTGGCCACACCATTTTGCATTCCCACCAGCAATGAATGAAAGTTCCTAGCACAACAAAAATTAGATAAATTTCCCCACTTCCCTTGCAATTAAGGGTGACCATGTGACTTACTTCTCTCCAGTGAAATATGAGTGAAAGTGTCATATGTGGCACTCCAACCCTGGCTCATTAAAACCCCCATTCCATGCTCTTCTTCCTTTTGGCTGTGGTGGTGACATCTAGGGTGACTTTCAAAGTTATGTGCTAAATGTGGCATGGGTTTCTGAATGAGTGTGTAGGAAGAGCAGCGCCACCTGTTCTGGATTGTTTACTCAAGAAAGAAATAGCCTTCTTATCCTTTAAGTTTTTTTGATAATTTTATGCTACTGCAGCTAAACCTATCCAACTATTGCAGAAATTGGCAACTCAAAGAATGATGCTCTCATAATAAAAAACTAAGTTATGTGCATTGGCTTGGTGGTCTTGTTTCAGGCAATGAGAAAACAGATATCACAGGCTGGAGGGATAAGGACCTGTGTAATAGATTTGAAAAAATACTACCCACCGTAACTTTGAAGGCAGGTGGTATGCCTAATAAGTACCCCGAAATCTAGGGAAAGTGGTTGGAAAGATTATGGATCTTAGTTTGTGATGGAATTTTCTTGCTGTAAAAGATTATAAGAAAGACTTAAAATCAGAAAAAAGCTGGAATGTTTGTAAGCAGAGTTTAAAAGGCTTGCAGGGTTGGAGAAGCCAAAAATTATCATATAGGACTGAAAAAAGGCCTTGAGCAAAAAGGGCCCATTATCACTGCACTGTTAAACAAAATGCCTCAGTCCCATGGCAAAGAGACTGTTTTTGTCCAAATGGCAGAGAAAGAAGTTTAGAAGAGGTAAGAGTTCTAGGAAACAATGAAATAAAACATAGGAAATTGGGTGTGGCACAGGGAATTCTCTGGAACTAAATGAAAAGAAATATAGTACATTTTTAAATTATTGCCAAACTATTAAAACGGGCTACTGGTTAAAAAGGAGAAAGCTGAAAACCATCAATCTCTTTGAGGAAGAGGGGTGACAGTGCACCTAAGTGAATTCAAGTTTCAAGGCTTTCACCGGACTTGAGTCTAGGTTAACATAAGTTTCAAGAGGAATGCAGAGGAACTTTCTGGAAGTATCCAGCCTGAAGAACAGACTTTGATAATCACGGAGAATGTGGAAGAAGAGAGGCGAGAAAAGTCCAGAGAGAAAAAATCACCGAGTTTTAGTTTGCCAGGTCGTTATGACAAATACCATGCAATGGGTTGGTTGAAACAACAGGCATTTATTGGTTCACAGTTTTGAAAGTAAAAGAGGTCCAAAATCAAGATAGCAGCAAGCTTGCTTTCTGCTGCAGTCTGTAGCATTCTGGTGCTGGTGGCCTGTATCTGCCTCCTTTCACATGGCGATGTCCTCTCCTTTCTTCTGTTCTTCCTGTTTCTGCTGATTCTGGCTTCTCCCCGTGGCCTTCTCCGCTTAACTGTGTCTTCTGCTTATAAAGGTCTCCAGTAACACAGAATGAGGCCCACCCTGATTCAGTTGAGCCCCACTTTAACTAAAAATAATATTTTCAAACCGTCCTATTTACACATGCAGTCATACCCACAGGAACACAGATTAAAGTTAAGGACGTGTCTTTCATTGGGCTACATAATTCAACCTACCACACCGTTTAGAACATTCTCTATTCTAAACTCTCTTGTCATGGAAGTTGTCATGTTCTTTTCCTTTCTGTGAATGGCTTATGTGCAGGTGGTTGTGTCAATACAAAAATGATCCAATCTGCCGCTTCCTCTTCATGAGATAAATCATAGAGAAGTGCAAGACCTGCACTGGAAACTTGGAGAGGCAATAGTAGGATTTAGCAGTTTGGAATATGCTTCATATTAGAGAAGAGGTATAGATTTCTAGGAAATACCTAACTTCTCATCCATCCTTCAACTTTCCATGTACAGACTATTATTTTAAGATGCCCTTCATGCAGTAAGAAGTTGTAAAAATTTATTATTTAGTGATGAATAGTGAAAAAAATATCAGAGATATAAGTTTTGAGTAAAAAAGGATAAATGGAAAGAAAACAAAAAATAACAAAAGCAGAAGTCGTAGAAGACAATGTAGTGCCTGGTGCATCCGAGCTCTGCCTCTTCCCTGCCCCATCCTGTCCTTCCTCAGCTATATCCTAGAGTTCACATCTTACATGTGAATTCTAAATGACACTAGACTAAGTGAGCCAAAGTTGACCAGGCTAAGGTTTGGCTAAAAATATATAATCCAAAGGAAATAACTGCTGGAACTCCATAGAACTGAGAGTGATCTTCCTATAAGCTTTGCAAAACATTGGAAGAGTGGGATTTTAGCAGGACATTACTCCTGATTTGGGGAAAACATATCCTTTAGGAATTAGACATTGGCTTTTATTTATTTAAGAATATACATGATGCTTGCTATGTTCTGGGTAGTTTTATATCAATTTTAATTCCTTTAATAAGTTCTCTTATTATCTGTATTTACAAATGAGGAAAGTGAGGCACAGAAGAGTTCAGTAATTACCCCAAGTCACACAGCTGGTAAGTGACAGAGGCAGGATGAAAACCCAGGCAATCCAGCTGCATAGTCCATGCTCTGAACCAGGGTTATTCAACCTGGGCACGACTGACATTTTGGGATGGATAATTCTTTGTTGTGGGGGCTGCCCCATGCATTGTAGGATATTTGCAGCATTCTTGCCCTCTACCTACCAGATGCCAGTAGCAACCCCTCCAAAGTCCCCCAGCCTCGCAAGATATGACAACCAGAATATCTCCCCTACAGCCAAATTTCCCCTGAGGGCAAAACCACTCCGGCTGAGAACCACTGCTCTAAACCACTGCATTATGTTGCCTCTCCTTGCTCTGGTCCCCCCATTTTCTGGGAAGACTTTCCTGATCTTCCTCCTCTGTCAAGGCTGGGTCAACTGCCCCACCTCTGTGTTTCCCTAGCACTTAATACTAATGATAACTGCTATTTTCTTACTGTGTTCTTGGTGAGGCCTAGCTTTTTACACATACTTGCTTATTAATCCTCACATGAAACCTTTGTGGTAGGTTCTGCTATTACTTGCTTCAGCAAATGAGAAAATGGACTTAGGCTAAGATCTTGCCCAAAGATCGTGATGGTGGTGCAGTGATGCTATTGGATTAGGCGGTGCTGGCCTGCGAGGGCGGGTAGAGAGAGGGGTTGGGTTGGACTATCCATGGAACTGGGGGGAAGAAGCAGGTGAACTCGAGATTTGCAAGTCTGTGGTTAAAACTACAACACTGGGAACGTTCTTCTCGCAAACGTGGCAGGGGAGGATTACACGTGTAGGGTGTTGGATGTAGGGGGGTTGCATACAGAACAGGGTGCACCTGGCCCAGGTTTCTATGGACTATGAACGTGTTCATCTTGTCATAGTGTGTTACATCAGTGGCTGGAGACCCACATAATAAGCAAGAAAATATGAAACTCCCATCCTGGGGAGTCGTGCCATGTTCTCAAAGTTACAGAGCCAGGAGGCCTGAAGCTGGGGTGCAAATATGGTTCTGTTCCTTCCCAATGTCTGTGTTCTGAACCATCCCACTGAGTTGTAGTTTAGGTCCCTGTTTGCTTCTTGGCCTCCTCCGCTTGTCTGTGAGGTCTTTGAAGGTAGAGACCATCATGCGCCTCTCACACACCACACAGCCTGGTACATAGTGTATATTCAGCTCAATTCTTCTTGAGCAAGTAAGTAAAAATCAGTATATAAAACCTTGCTAGGACCCAAGTGGGAGGTTGTATAAATCACACGTTAATTTCTACCTATAAGGCAGGGCTGCTATACCACCTTATCCATAAGGTTAAGTAATAAAGAAATATGTTATGTTTTTAAAAATTATTATTTCCTCCTATGTTAGGAGAGAGTTGAACTATGTTGAGGTCTTGTAAGTGGCTACTGGATCAGGAGGTGTTTTCTAGGCAGGTAAATGAGGGCTATTCTGTAGCCCCATGTACCTTTGTGGGCAGTTCTAGTTGTTATTCATCTCTGTCCCCTTCTAGACACTAGCAGACAGTAAAAGGCACTGCTGGAGAGGCAGGCAGCCATACTTGGGGCATAAGCCCAGGGAAAGTTACACTGTGTTCTCTCTTGTTTCCAGCCCTCACTCGTCCCCAGGCGAGGGAAATGTAGTTGGTGGCCTTGGGGAATAAAGGAACCATGAAGTTTGTGAAGCCAGGGTTTTGCTGCGGGGCAGGAAGGAGCAGTGGACTCTCACTTGCTGTGATGGTTTAGGCCAAGGGATGGTTTACGAGCCAATTGCGTGCACAGGTGCCTTCAGTCTTTTTAGTTCTAGTCTTTTGGTAACTTCTTTCTCCATCATTACCTTGATCCCTGAATCGATGCTCTTGCTTAGGCAAGGTCAGTTTTGCCATACTTAGGAACAGTTACACATTCTGTTTCTCTTGTCTTGTCACTGCTTTCTTGCTTAAACCACTTAGCATGAACTAAGAATCTATTTTTTTTTTAAGGAGATTCTACAACTTCTGTTAATATCTAACTCTAAATAGGGCATTCTGTATAAGTGGGAGGAGTTAGAGCAAGCTAGGCAATGGATCATTAGAGCCTTTGCTTCTGAAGAGATGGAAAAGGAGCACTCTGTTTAGGTCTGGCATTATGAAAATTATTTTTCTGCTTTTACATATACTGCTATTTTTTTCAATACAAGTTAAATAATGTACTTGCAGCATTGCTCAACTCTCATTGTTAGGACTTTTAGAATCTTAGGAAAAAATTCTCCACATTATGGTTTCTCAGGGGATATGGAAAAAGGGTTTTCTTTTCTTGAAGATAATGACAAAAGGTGCTTGCATTCACACATGCGCACATACTCAGGCAAAATTTGTCATCTGGTGTCCAGCCAGGCCTTCGAATGAATTCATTACTTCCCACGAGATGAGTTTTCCTTCCCGACAGAACATTCATTGTTATCATCCTCAATGGGGAGTAGAAAAAGCCATTTCTTCTCCTGTTACCAGGAGACTTTGAACAAATTTTCTTTTTAATTTGCACATTCTGGATTTCAGAGTCACCATCCACGGAGGAAAGGAAAGAAGAAAGAACTGTGTGGCATTGCAGTCACAAGGATTAACGGGCTCTGCCAGGGAGAGGTTTACTGGCTCTTGTTTCTCCCAACGGTATCTGGGACATAGTAATCCAAACCAAGGCTAGGAATGAACCTTGGCCTTTGATAGTGGTTTTTATTTTGTGGGTTGTAGCCCATTAGGAAGTCCTGAAAATAATTTAGCTTGACTCTCTTTGGCTCCCTGGCTTCTCTGGGCTGAGATTCCAAAGCTCAGGAAACACCCAACCTGGACTTAAATGCTGACTGCCATTTCAGTTCGACAAACCAATTTCTATATCTCTGAGAATGTTTTTTCAACCTAGAATGTGTAGTTCATTGGTTGTTAAATTAAGTTAGTGGGTGGTGACTCCATTATAAAAAATAATGAAGTGGAATACAATAGATCAGGATAGAAAATAGCAGAGTATTTGAAAATACCAGAATATTTAGCAAAATTAGGTATTAAATTATGAAACTTTTGTTTCAGTTTATACCAGGGATTCTTAACCTCTTCTGTTCCATGGACCCCTTTGCCAGTCAGGTGAAAACCACGGGCCCCTTACTAAGTCCACACTATACTGTGTATTATTTAATAAATAATGAATAATGTTTTTTTTTTAATTTAAATTCAAGCTCCCAGACCCATTGTTAAGCACCCCTGGTTTATATACACACATACACACACACCCATGTGTATTTGTATACTGAGTCTCGGTATAAAATGTGTTTCTAATGAAGGGTCCCATTCTAAAAGGATTAAAAAAACTGTTGGCTTAAAGCCCCATCACTTGCCTTCAGGGGCAGGACCATGGCAAAGCAGAGAGAAAAATACTTTACTAGGTTAGCACCTCTCTTCCAGATTCCACTTCCCAAGTCTATTTCCAAATGTATAGTCTCTCTTATAGACTGGTTGTGGGTGATGGGGTAGAGGTTTCAGGCTTAGTTTTGTTATTTTGTCACTAAATCCCATGAAGAATGTGCCTAGCACCTTGCTTTAAAATGTAGGAAATGTAGGGGTACTTCTCCTTTGTTATTCTTAGCGTTGGCTGCATTTTTGAGACAACAGGAAAATAGGTGCTACATCAGGCATGAGGAATATAAAATAAATAAGGCTCCTGGAATAGCAACTTGGTATAGTGTATGAGTGAGGGTTCTCTAGGGAAAGAGAACCTACAGGAGATATCTATAAATAGTATGAGATTTTATAAAATTCTCTCATGTGACTGTGGGGATGCACAAGTCCAAATTCTGCAGGGCAGGCTCCAAACCAGGGGCTCTGAGGAACGTCCTTGATGAGGTCCCCAGGAAACTATGGCTGTCTGAACTAAAGCTGGGAATTCTCTCTCTGAATGCTGAAATCACTTCCGTTTTTAAGGCCTTCAGCTGATTGGATAAGATATCACTCACTGCTGATGGCAATCTCCATAGTGGGATGAGGCACTCCTTGAGGACAAGTGCGAGCAGGAATTCCTAGAGTGACAAGTGGGAGCAGGAATTCCCAGAGTGACCTCTGGGAAGCTGGAAAGGGAAATGTTGGAGGAGAGCAAGCAGCATTACATTTGTCCTCCTCACAACCCAGACCAGAATTTGGAATTTGATGAATCACATTTAAGGAAACAAGTTTAACCGAGGCTGGTAGAGATGTTGACTGTTGACTTCCCAAAAGGCCACCAGAAAAACTGTTGATCAAACAAAGCTATATTTATTAGACCTATTGCAATAAAGGAGTACATTACCTGAGTGTCTCAGAAGGAGAGGACGTGTCTGGACAAATGTGAAGGAATTTCTTGACACAACCATGGAGTTGCTTATTGGTTAGCAGTCTTATTTTTCTGAGTAAGAATTTTCTCGAACAAATAGCTAATTCGTAAAGTAAAAGGTTTATTTACCTCAGTTATTGAGAAGTTTATGAAATAGTCAGGATCTCTAGAAAATAAGTTATTCAGAATTATTTATATTTAATTTCCATCCTATATAGTGTTTTTGGAAAGACAGTCTAATGATATGCAATCAGATACCACTATTTTGTTTAAAAACTGCGTAGAGAAAAAATAGGTGAGAAAATGGGAAAGAAAAAGAGTACTTTGAATTGAGATTAGATTGTTGCATTGTACTGGAATTTGTAATTGTTGAAAATTTCCTAGGTAGAGTAGGGAAAGTCAAGATAAAAATATTTTAGAGGTTCCCTGCCCCCCAACACAAATAGTATTTATATTGTGCCTATTATTCTACAGATTACTTTTTATTGGTTACTAATAGGCCTTGGGAAAGATATATACACACACACACACACACATATATAAATATATAAATATATATGGACACATATATACCTGTATATATACATACACATACTTGTGTAATTAACCTGCACTAGATGAAAACTTCAGCAGACCTTATAACTATTCTCCTGGCTCTAAAGGTAATTGATACATCTATGGTGATTTTATGTGGCAAAATCAGCCTTAGCTTTGAAATGAGAGGTGTTTTCAGGTACAAATACATTATTTTAGATGGAAACAGGTGATTTCAATTAAAGCTAGGGTGGCCATAGTTTGTACATTTCTCATATAAGAGTGGCAGGTTTCTATAAAGTCTGAGATCTTTTTCCTGTTTCTTTTCTTCTCTTCTTCCAACTCTGTCTGTTCTTCCCATAATGTCTTCTTCAGCTATCTTTTTAAACTTGACTTTAAGTGAGGCATAAGGCAATCAACCCAACTGGTGTTGGGTTTTTTTTAGGAATGAGGACCTTGACTTATAAGGACTCTAATACCAGTTTGGGCTTTTTTTTCTGGACAAAAAGAGGGAATAAGTTGAGTTTTGTTTAATTTAGTTTTTTAAATAGGACATTGACAAGACAAAATTTGTGTTTTATGAAGACTCCCCTAGCAGGGCTGTGGAGGATAGATCAGAGGTAGAACCGTCTTGAATCAGCTTTTTTTT
>JAQZBX010068416.1:0-15754 GCA_029593785.1 Cabassous unicinctus | reverse complement strand
AAAAAAAAAAAAAAAGCTATCAAACATGAAGAACTGGAATTGGCCCACCATCTAGAAATCTGCAGAGTCTTTCAACGCCATCTCTCCCTTAAGGCATTCTTTATGCAATGCAGATCTGGAGGCAGAGATTGGAATAATATACTCCATTTTAATACTCACAAAACAGGGAAACTGGGCCTGGAAGAACAGGATTGTATCATATTACCTGAGTGCTTTCTAGATGCCAATTCATTAACAAAGTGCATTTTCCTTTCTCTTAAGTATTTAGATTTAAAAGATCATAATATGTGTGCATTTCCTGGAGTTCTCAAGTGGCTAATTAGACTGGGATCTAACTGACCAAAAATTGGGACCACTGGCTTAGTTTCCTGTGAGACCTTTATCCGCTTGGGATTTGAAGCCCAAGCAGTCCAGATTTTCAATCCAGTGCTGTCATATTTAAATTCATGTGTCAACTTGGACAGATTATGGTGTCCAGGTGTTTGGTTAAGCAAACACTGGCCTGATTGTTACTGTAAGGATATTATGTGGACTTAAATCATTAGTAAGTTGATTGCAAATATTTCTGATTATATCTACACTCAATTGAGGAGATTGCTTTTCATAATGGGAGATATTTACTCAAATCAGTTAAAGACCATAAAAGGAACAGTGGTGATTTCAGCAGTCAGATTGGAGAATTTTGAACTATACTTCAGTGAGTCAGTTTCTCCTAGGGAATTCATCACAAACCTTCATTAGAGCCCCAAACTTGTGGCCTGTCCTACAAAACTGGACTTACTCATACCCATAGTCAAGTGAGACAAATACTATAATATATACATATATATAGACTCTCTATCTGTCTATCTATCTATCTATCTATCCATCCATTCTATCAGTTCTGTTTTCGCAAAGAACCCTAATCCCATATCACAGGGATTAATGTGAATCACAATAAAAAAAATAGGAACTGTACTAAGGTGCAGATCCTCTTTTTAAATAAATGATTGTTCTCTTTTTGGCTGACACATTGGGAGAAAATATTTGATAAACATTTATCTGATAAGGGCCTAATATCCAGCATACATAAAGAAATATAAAATCTTAAAAATAAATAGACAACCCATTTAAAAATAGGCATGAGACTTATCCAAAGAAGAAATACAAATGGCTAAAAAGCAACTTCACTAGCAAATAGGGAAATGCAAATAAAAACTACAATAAGATATTATCTTAGACTTATTAGATTGACAGTTATTAAAAAAAGAAAGAACTACAAGTATTGGAGAGGATGTGGAGAAGAGGGAACACTCATTCACCGCTTGTAGGAATGTTAGAGCAGCCTTTGTGGAGAACAGTTTGGCAGTTCCTTAAGAGTAAACTATAGAACTGCCATATTGACCCTGCAATCCCATTGCTGGGTGTATACCAAGGAGAATTGAAAGCAGGGACATGAACAGATATATGCATACCAATGTTCATAGCTGCATTATTCACTATTGCCAAAGGTTGGAAGCAGCCCAACTGTCACTCAACAAATGAATGGATAAGCAAACTGTGGTATATACATACAATGACATACTATTCAGCTGTTAGAAGCAATACAGTAATAACACACAGAACAGCATGGATGAATAATGAAGACTTCTGTTGAATGAATTAAGCCACTCACTGAAGGACAAATATAACATGACCTCATTGATATAATTTAAGCGAATTGAGCAGACACACAGAGCTAGAATCTGGAACATTGGTAATCTTTAGACAAAAAGGAAGTAGACAGTGATGAGCCCATGCTCAATATGGGCAAAATATATGATAAGGTTGAAGGGGGTGGTTAACAGGTAGATAGGGGTGATAATGGTGTAGTGACATGACTGGATTTGAAGGTGCTGGAATGTGATAGGAGTAGGGTGAGAATGTGATTTGGACATTGGGGGAGGGTTGGACAAAGGAGCAGGTGAACTCCTGGGATATGTAGTTCTGAGGTTAAAATTAAATTGGTGAGACTGCTCTTTTGGAAAATATGACTGGGGAGCATTACTGGTTTAGGGCATCAGAGCTGGGGGGATATGTGGAATAAGGTGCATCTGTGCCATGCTTGTACGTAACAAGAAAGTGTTTATCTTGTCATAATGCATCATCTCAGTGTTTGGAGACCCACACAATGAAGAAGAAAATATTAAACTCTTATCCTTGGTAGCCCTGCTACATTCTCAACTAGAGGGACAAGAATCTTTCAAAAATGTAGGCAGTGTCTATAAAAGAAAACAGACCACTATGTCACACCCTCAATATTATTGCATGGAACTATGAACCTTATTTTTCAAAAACTGAAATTTAATGATTACCATAGGATCTGGGGGAATGGGGAAGTAGAATAGAATAGATGGAAAATAGGGTATTTTTAGGGCATTGGAATTGATCTGCATAATCTTCTAATGATGGATACAGGCCATTTAAATTTTTGTCAAAACCTGTAAAACAGCATGGTGCAAAAGGTAAACCATGATGTAAATCATTGACAAGGGTTAGTAGCAATGCTTCAATATTTGTACATCAATTGTAACAAATGTACCATACATATGTATAATGTTACTAATGGGAGGGATTGGGAGAGGGGGAGGGGGTTGGTATATTGGAGTCCCCTCTTTTCTATGTGACTTTTCAGTAACCTAAAACTTCCTTGAAGACAAAATGACAAAATAAAACACTGGGAAGCATACGGAAGAAACTGTCACTGTACATAAAATATCACAGATCTTACAGTGATACATGATACAATAAAATAAAATTTATTTAATTATTTTTTATCCTTTTAATTTTTAATTTTGTATTTTATTTGTTATTTTTCATTAGTAGCAATATATTATTTTCTTATTATTTTTATTTCTTTATTTTTGCCTTTGTTTTTGAGGAGGTTTTGGATCACAGAAGTGTCACAACATTAGCAGGGAGGATCACTGGTGTGGGGTGTTGGTGATGGGGGAATGTGTGGGGAGGCATGCACCTGGGCCATGCCTCTGTGGCATAATGGTATCTTCATTTGAACTTGGGGCATTGTCTCATTGGATAGAGACCCCAAAAAATAACTGAAAGAATGTTGAATTCCCATTCTGGGTAATCCTGTTACATTCTCTAATAGAGCAGCAAGAATCTCCTGAGTACATGGGCAGTGCCGAGTGAAGGACAATTACACCAGGCCTTGATAATTATGGTTGTACTAATGACAATTTTATTGTGAAATTGAAATTAATTATGTTTAAGTGTTACATACTGAAAGTCTCCTTTTTTCTCAAAGTGACATCTCTCTAAGCCAAACTCAGCATATAAATGCACTACCTTGCACCAGCTTGGGACACAACTCCTGGGCATGAGACTCCCTAGCATTGAGGGAGTATTACCAAGCACCTATTAGGGATGCATTTCAAAATTTACTTGACAAAAAGGGGGAAATATTAAATACAAATGAGTTTTTATGGCTAAGAGATTTCAAAGTGAGATGGGAGGTCTTTCCATAGATTACGTGTAGACAAGACTTAGCAGGATCTCATTGACTGCCACAGTCAACCATGCCTCAAACAGAGGAGCTCATGAGAACTCTAGAGACAACTAGATAATCTAAGTAGGGTAGACATTATCAGGAATTTGGCACTATTTTAGTGGGCCTTACTTTGGTATTTAAGCTCCCCAGTGTTAACAGAGTTTGACTCATTCATAATTTCCCTACACATGGCTTTTCTATTCCATTTATTTGAACCTATACTTAGCACTATACTCATTAAATGTATGCCACAGACACTTAACTCTTTGGTCTGTTCATATGCACTTTGAGCACTGAATCTCAGTAGAGTTGCAACATCTACTTTCATTGGACACACCGAGGACAACTAATAAAATGATAATTATGGACAATCTCCACCCATAAAGCAGAAAGTATGTATAACTGCAAGCAAGACATTTTCATTCAACTGCCCCATGGGATCTAAGCCACCACACAATCAGAAACAGAGTAGGCATCATCAGCCCAGATTTCTCAATATTGAGGTAAGAACAAACATAAGGGAGGAATTCAACTATGAACTAAAGTAGACATTTTATTACTCTAGCAGTGAAAAAACTTATAACAGTGATATAAAGACAGTGGTCCCCAGAGATTCTGAGGGGAGGGAAAGGGCAGAATAGGTGTACCATGGGGTATTTTTGGAACATTTGAATTGTCTTGCATGATATTGCAATGATGGATAGAGGCCATTATCCATTTTTTAAAATCTATAAAATTGTGTGGTGCAAAGCATAAACTATAATATACACTAGGACCATGGTTAATAGCAATGCTTCAATATGTTTTCATCAATTGTAACAAATGTATCAAACTAATAAAGATGTTAATGGAGAAATGTGTGGAAAGGGTAGAGGTGGAGTATATGTGAATCTCCCTATGTTTATGATGTGACATTTATGTAATCTAAAGCTTCTTTAAAAAGAAAACATTCCCATTAAAAATAAGTTATTACTGCCTTTTTGATAGGCACTCCTTGAACATCTGAATTCAGGTACTCATATGACCTAAATTCAGGAATTTATACATTTTAGAGAGGTTTGTCACTCTCTCTATTTTTTCCTTTATGTACATGTATTTTATATTACACTAATCTACATGAAATTTTTTAAAAAATTACATATAAAACAAAATAAAAGTTTAATCCTTAACTCCATAATATCTATAATTATAATGAATGGAAATGGCCCAATATTGCCACTTAAAAGGCAGAAAATATCAGAATACATTTACAAAGTTTCACAAGCATGTGATGTCTACCAAAAACTCCTGAATTAATTCTATTATTACAAAAAATTACTTACCAACAATGAAGGAGACATTGCATAATGATAAAATGATCCATATTCCAAAAGATTTGAGCTGAAAAAGACATGAAGTAAAAACTGTCAGAAAGGAAAGGAAAAATAAATCCACAGGTGCAGTTAGAGATTTCAAAACTCCTCTCCCGTTAACAGAGTTAGTAGAACGAAAATAACTAGGATATAGAAAATCTGAACAACACTGTCAACTATTTCTAAATGACATTTCTAAAACAGTCCACCCAACAAAAGCAGAGATCATATTCACATTCCTCTCATGTTTACATGGAATAAAACATACATTAATACATTTTAAAAAATTAAAAATATGAAATATGTTATCCGATAAAAATTAAATAAAACCTAAACTCAAGGACAGAATGACGACAGGAAAACCTCTATATATTTCAAAATTAAATATCAAATATCTAAAGAAACCATGTGTCCAAGAGGAATTATTGTGATCTGAAATGAAATGAAAATACAACCATAACATTTTGTGGAATGCAGGTAAAGCAGTGCTTTGAGGTCTTAACCTCGGGACTCACCTTTACTACCAATCTTGTTTTGTTGAAAGACTATAGGGTTATCCAAATATAAATAAATAAAAAGCTTGTAAAAATAATGGTGAGTAATTACACACATATATTTGTTTTGAACACTCTCTAGATGAAGAACCCAAAACAACATATCTCCATGGTGGTCAGAAAGAGCTCCAATCCCCACACCCAGCACAGTAAGCTGGGATAAAACCTCTGGCTCACTGAAGTCAACTGAGAGGAGAACAGACATCTTCCTCCCTCTCAGCTGTCACAAGGGAAAAGGGAGGGGAAGTCGGGGGTCTTCCAATCAGTGTATTTGGCCAACAGAGCCTGCATTGAACCTTATCTCTGGCCAGACAGAAACACAGGAAATTAGGGACTGTAACAAAAGCCTCCATGGAAATGTATACTGATGAGCACCATAAGCTGGCAGGTCTGGAAACTGCATGGAAAATAATTGCCTTTTTGTCTCTCTTAACCTGAATTTCTGGGAGAAAATCTGTACCCCATTAGTGAGTCTTTGCCTGATTTTGATAACATAAGATGGACAATTTTAAAGACTTAGAATGAGCTGAACTAAATATCAAAGAAAAGGTGTGAAAAAAATACAATAGGCAAGAGAGAGAGAGATTGGCCATCAGAATAAATTTACCAACATATTCAGATGCATAGACATCAGCAAAAAATTACAAGCCAACTAGGAAGCCTAAAGATATGGCCAAGCCAAAGAAACAAAACAAATATCCTGAAGAGATACTGGATTTATGACCATTAATCAATGAAAATCACACAACTGTCCTAAATCAACTCAAGGAATTTAAAGGAAAAATGTCTAAAGAGATAGAGGGTATTAAGAAGAAAATGGGTGAGCATAAAGAACAATTTGAAACACTGAAAAGAAAAATAACAGAGCTTATGTGAATGAAATACACAATGGATGTGGTTAAAAATATATTAGAGGCACATAAGAGTAGATTTGAATTGCTTGAGGCAGAATTAGTGATTTCAAAGATAGAACACCTGAACTGGAAAAGACAAGAGAACAAAAAGATAAGTGAATGGAAAAAATGAAAAAGGGTTTCAGGAAATAGAATGAAAACATGAAACACATAAACATAAGCATTATTGGTGTCCCATAAAAAGAGAATGGAAATGGGCAGAAAGAATATTTGAGGAAATAATGACTGAAAAATTCCCAACCCATATGAAAGACATAAATATCAATATCCAATAAGGACAACACACCCCAAACAGAATAATATGAATACACCTGAGACACCTGCTATTCAGAATGACAAATATCAGAGATAAAGGAAGGATTCTGAAAGCAGCAAATAAAAATCAAAGCATCTCATACAAGGGAATGTTGGTAAGATTAAGTGGCAGCTTCTTATCAGAAATCATGGAGACAAGAAAAAGTTGACATGACATATTTAAGATATTGAAAGAAAAAAAAAAACTGTCTTCCAAGAATTCTCTATCTGGCAAATCTTTCCTTCAAAATGAGGATAGACCGTATGTTGGGTCACAGGACAAGACTCAATTAATTTCACAGTGAAATTATACAAAACATATTCTCTCATCATAATTGAATGAGGCTGGAAATCAATAATGGATAGAGAAAAGGAAAAATTCATAAATATATGGGATTAAACAATACACTCAAATAATCAGTGGTAAAAGGAAGAATTGCAGTAGAATTAAACAAATATCTTGATATAATTGTAAATGAGAACATAACATATCAAAACCTTTGGACACTGCAAATTCAGTGCTGAGAGGGAAATTTTATAGGCCTCATTGCTTACATCGAAAGGAAGATATGGCTTAAATTGAAGATCTAACTGCACACCTGGAGGATCTATGGGAAAAAAAGGACATTAATCACAAACAAAGCAAAAGAAAATAAATATTTAAGATCTGAGCAGAAATAAAAGAAATTGAGAACATACACCCAAAAAAGAGAATGAACAAAACCGAAAGTTTGTTCTTTGAGAAGATCAACAAAATTGACAAACCTTAGGGAGACTGAAAATATAAAAAGATGTCAAATATAAATAAAATCAGAAATGAGAGGGGGTACATTACCTTTGACACTGCAAAAATGAAAAGCCATAAGATGATACTATGAACAACTGTATGCCAAAAAAACTAGAAAATATAGACAAGATGCACAAATTCCTAAAAACATACAAACCACCTACAGTGAAACTAGAAGAAATAGAAGGACTCTACAAACCAATCACAAGTGAAGAGATTGAAACAGTCATTACAATCTTCCAAAATGTGAAATGCCCAGCCCCACATGACTTCACAAGTGAATTCTACCAATCATTCAAAGATGATTTAACACAAATCTTGCTCAAGCACTTCCAAAAATTTTAACAGGAAAGATCACGACCAAACTCATTTTATGAAGCCAACACCATCCTAATAACAAAAGGAGATAAAGATAATACAAAAAAAGAAAATTACAGACAAATATTCCCTAGTGAATATAAATGCCAAAATCCTCAAAAAATTACTTGCAAACATAATCCAAAAGCACATGAAAAGAATTATACAACACATTCAAGTGGGTTTTATCCTAGGTATGAAGCAGTGGATCAACACAAAAGAATCAATTACTTTAATAATCCATATTGATAAGTTGAAAAAGAAAAATAGCATGATACTCTTCATTGATGCAGAAAAGACATTTGTCAAAATACAGCACCATTTCTTGGTAAAAACTCTTCAAAAATAGGAATACATGGACGCTCTCTCAATATGGTAAAGTGAACATAAGAAAAATATACAGCTAGCATTGTACTCAATGGTGAAAGCCTGAAATCTTTCCTGCTGAGATTACAAATAAGTAAAGGATGCCCACTGTCATCATTCTTATTGAATATTTTGCTAGAATTCCTAGCTAGAACAATTAGAACAGACAAAAAAGTAAAATGCACACAAATAAAAGAGGAGGAAATAAAACTTTCAGTATTTCTGAATGATTTGATCCTATAACTAGAAAATCCTGAAAAATCCATAAAAAGCAAATAAAATTAATAGACAATTTCAGCAAAGAGGTGGGACACTAGTTTAATGTACAAAAATAAATAGTGTGTCTAAACTACTGATGTACAATTTGAGGAGGAAATCAGAAAAACATTGCATTTACAATATTGGCAAAAACAATTATTTAGTTATGAACTTAACCAAGGACATAAAGGACCTCTATTCAGAAAACAAAAATCATTGCTAAAAGAAACCAAAGAAGACTTAAATAAATCAAAGGGCATTCTGTGTCCATGGATTGGAAGACTGAATATTTAAACATTGTTAAGATGGCAATTCTACCAAATTTATTTTACACATTCAATGCAATCCAAAAAAAATACCAACAGCCTTTTTTGAAGAAATGGAAAATCCAATTATCAAATTTACTTTGATAATTGCACTTTGATAATTTGGAAGGGTACAGGACCCTGAATAGTCAAAAATGTCTTAAAAAAGAAGAAACAAGTAGGAAGATTAACACTTCCTGAGTTTAAAGCATATTATTTAGCTACAGAGGTTAAAATAGCATGGTACTAGCATAAAGACAGACAAATTGACCAATGAAACTGAATTAAGAACTCAGAAATAGACCCTCATATCTACAGTCAACTGAATTTTGAAAACACTATCAAGCCATCCAAGTTGGGCCAGAACAGTCTATTTAACAAATGATAAAACTGATGCTTATAGAGGTATTATTCATGATTGCCAAAAGAAAGAAACAACCCAGGTATCTATTAACCAATGAATGGATAAACAAATTATGGTGTATACACATGATGGAATATTATGCAGCAATAAGAAGAAATTAAGTCATGAAGCATATGACAACATGGATGAACATGTATGACATTATGTTGAATAAACAAGTCAGACACAAAAGGACAAATACTATTTTGATTGTGCTATTATGAACTCTATTAGTCACCCAAAGGGGTACTGATGCAAAATAACAGAAATCTATTGACTTTTATAAAGGGCATTTATTTGGGGTAGAAGTCCACAGTTACCAGAACATAAAGCATAAGTTACTTCCCTCACCAAAGTCTGTTGCCACGTGTTGGAGCAAGATGGCTGCTGACATCTGCCAAGAGTTCAGGTTTCCTGGTTCCTCTCTTCCTGGGGACTGTTTCTTTCTACACCCAGCTGCCCTACTCTCTCCACAAGGCCAGCTGTAGAGTATCTGGTGGCCAGGTCTGTCTCTCTCCCCACAGCTCGATTCTCTCTGGGCTCAGCTGTTCTGATCCTCTGTGTGCTTACTTCCCCAGGCTCCGGCTCAAAACTCCAGCATCAAAACTCCAACTCACTCCTCTGCTCTGCCATGCAGTTTTATCTGTGAGTGCCCAGCCACCAAGAGGGTGGGGACTTAACATCCTACTGCCATGCCTAATCAAAGCCCTAGTCATAATTTAATCATGACCAGGTAAAGACAAGTTTACAAACATAATCCAATATCTCTTTTTGGAATTCATAAACAATGCCAAATTGCCACATGAACTAATTATATTGTGTAAACTCATTGGGCTGCTTAATACTATATAGGTCACCAGAAAAATAGAATGAGGGTAAAGATTGGAAATCTGAGTATTAATCTGTGCAGAATTGGTAAAAAGTTTGTTTGGAAATGAATAAAAATGGTGAAAGCACAAAGTGTTTTTATTTAGCAGAGCTATTGTATGGGTATGACAGTGGTTGAAAGGGCAAGTCTAAGGTCATGTAGATTACTAGAAAGAAAATTTAAAAATGATACATAAGATTGTATAACATAGTGAAACCTTATGTAAAATATGAATATGGATGATTTTGCATTTATAAGACTGTTTTTACAAAATATGTGTGCAAATAAACAAGAGACGCAGAAACAGAATAGCAGTTATGTATGGCAGGGGAAACAGAGATAGAATGAGAGGTGGTGGGATTTTTTGTTTATTATTATTATTATTGAAATATTAAAAATCCTCAAAAGATGACTGAAGTGATGAATTTCCAACTATGTGATTATACTGAATACAATTGATGGTACACTTTGGATGGATCAATGCTTTATTTGTTTTATTTTCTATTCTTTTTAATATATTTATTTATTTCTTATATCTGGTTGGGTCATTTCCTCTTTGGTGCGTCACTTCAATGCACAGGTCTGGGGCAACATTTTTCTTTTTTTACCAGGAGTCCCAAGGATTGAACCTGGGTCTTTCATATGGCAAATGGGAGCTCAATTGCTTGAGCCACAGTCACTTCCTTATGCTTTATTAAAAGATACCAATAATATTGATTTGTTTAAAAAAGTATACATAGAGAAAGCATCAGCTCCCATTCTCAGCCCTAATTCTTTCTCCTAGTAACCTATATTCCAGAGTTTACCTCCATAAATTGACTCTTCATATTGAGTTCATATTACTGAGACCATACCATATATATTTTTTTGCATCTGGTGTTTTTCACTCAATATAATGTCCTTAAGGTTCATCCATGTTATCACATGCATCCTGATATCATTTCTTCTTACAACTGAACTGTTTTCCAATGTATGTATATAACACATTTTATCTACTCCCATTGATTAGTTGGCAGACATTTGGTTTATTTCCATTTTTCAGCATTTGTGAAAAATGCTGCTATGAACATCAGTTTGCAAATATCAGTTAGCATCCTTGCTTTCAGTTCTTCTGAATATATTTCTAGTAATAGTAATGTGATTGTTGGATCATATGGCAGTTCTATTCCAGATTCTTGAGGTAGTACCAAACTGTCTCCCACAGAGACTGCACCATTCTACAACCTCACGAACAGGGAACAAGTGTTCCTAGTTCTCCACTTCCTTTCCAGCACTTGTGGTTTTCTTTTCTTTTATTTTCACTGGCCATTCAACATGGATTGAAATGATATACCATTGAGTTTTGATCTGCAATCCCTCATAATTTGTGATTTTTAACATTTTTTCATGTGCTGTTTGGCTATTTGTATTTCCTATTTGGAAAAATTTTTACTCAAGTGTTTGACCCATTTTTATTTGGGTTACATTCTTTTCTTTTTTTCTTTGAGTTGTTTGAACTCTTTATATAAAATGGAAATCAAACCCTTATTGGATATGTGGTTTCCAAATATATTATTCCATTCAGTAGACTGCCTTTTTACTTTCTTGTCAAAGTCTTTTGAAGTGCAAAATGATTTCATTTTGAGGAGGTGCAAGTTATGGATATTCAGAGCAGAGATAAATAAAATTGAGGAAAAAAAAATAGAATCAACAAATCCAAAGCTTGGTTCTTTGAGACAGTAAACAAAATCAGCAAACCCTTAGCTAGACGGACAAAGAGAAAAGAGAGAAAATACAATTTTAAAAATCAGAAATGTAAGGGGGAGCATTACTACTGACCAAATTACACTAAAAATCAACTAAAAAGGATCATAAGAGAATATTAAGAACAACTGTATACCGACAAACTAGACAAAATGGACAAATTCCTAGAAATATGTGAGAAACCTGCTCTGACCCTAAAAGAATAGAAGACCCCAAGATACCAGTCACAAGTAAAGAAACTGAAATATTCATCAAAAATCTCGCCAAAATGAAAATTCCAGTACCTAATGGCTTCACATGTGAATTCTACCAATAATTCAAAGAAGAATCAATACAAATATATCTCAAACACTTCAAAAAATATGAACAGGAGCAAATGACATCAAGCTCAGAACACAAATCTCCCTAATAGCAAAGCCAGATAAAGAGAACATGAGAAAAGTAAATTATAGACCAATTAATCTAATGAATATAGATCCAAAAATCCTCAACAAAATGTTTCATAATTGAAAACAACAACACATTAAAAGAATTATACGTTGTTTTATTTATTTTTAACAACTCTATATGTGTACTTGCTCTCATAAACATTCCTTAAATAAAGTCATTCAATTTTACTTTACTAAAAGTCTATAAGAAAAGTGAGAAAAGAAGGAACAGATGATACAGAAAAAGCGAAAAAGGAAATAAAAGTCTATGGGGTCTAAATTCAAATCATCATCAAAGTAATGCTTTCTCCAAGAAGACGGTGGCATTTTGGGTCTCCCTAACTGTAATCCATGATAGTTGGCTTTTCTTACATATCAGCGCCCTCTGTCTTGTCTAGGTTAGATTGACTTCCAGCTTCTGGCAGCTCCTGTGGCCTTCTGTCTATGTGTCTGAATCTCATTCTGCTTATAAAGGACTCTAGTAAAAGGACTAAGATCCACCTCATTCAGTTGCGTGACACATTAATCAAGTAACCTCATCAAAAGTTCTTATTTACAATAGGTTCACACTCACAGGAATAGAATAAGTTTAAAAACATGAGTTGTATGATGTAATTTAGATATAATGTTCTTGTAGATGAGAATAAAAGCAGGTGACCAGTTTGAAGGCTACTGCATTAGTACCATGGTGGTAGTAGCAGTGGTGATAAATGATCATATTCATAAAACATATTAAAGAATGAGTTGACCATGCTTACCAAAGGACTATAAGTGATATCAAGAAAAACTAGGTTTTTGGCTTAAGCACCTGGTAAAAGATGTTAACATTTACTGAAATGAGATAAATTGGAGGATGAATGTGAATACGAAGAAACAAAAATTTCTCTTTAGATGTGCTATGGTTGAAATACTTATTTCATATTTTCTTGAAGATTTCAAGTAGGCGGTTAGATGTATTAATGTGGAGTTTAGGGGGAAGAGAAAAGCTGTAGGTTTAAATTTAAGGCTTAGCAGTATATGATATTTAAACCTAAGTAAAATATGTAGATTGAGAAGTGGGCTTCCCAAGGCTTCAGTTGTGGGATATTCCAACATTTACAAGTCAGGAAGAAGAAGAAGGTGCTTTAAGAGGAATGGAAAACAGTGATCAGACAGGTAACAGAATAACTGGGAGAATATGGTTACATAGGAAGCAAAGGGACTGAACACCTATACCAAATGCTGCTGAAAAGTCAGGTTGAGTGAGGACTGGCACTTGAACACTGATTTTTGCAAGGTAAATTTTTTGGTGCGGAGCTTAGCAGGAAGTACTTCAGCAGAGTTATGGGAATTAAATAGTAATTGGAATGGATTATACAGAAAATGCCTAACATTCACATTCATTTGATTTAAGATAATGGTAGGGATTATCTTAAAAAAATAAAAAAGGTAAAGAATTGTCTTTTCAATAAACGGTGCCTAATCAATTGGGTATCTACCTGATTCCTACCTTACTCAATAAAATCAATGCTAGGTGGATTATTGATTTAATATGAAAATATAAAATAAAGAATATTAATAAATTTTCATGACCTTGGGATTGCACTACTTTAAAATTAAGAACTTATGTTCATTATAACCTACCATTAAGAGAGTGAAATTGCCAGCCATTAACTGAGTAGTAGAAGATATTTGCAATATATATGATGGTCATATCCAGAATATATAAATAAATCCTAAAATTCAGCAAGAAAAATATATAATCCAGAAATAACTCGAATATTCTTCAGCTGTCAAATAGATAAATGTGGTATATCCATACTAAGGAATATTATTTGGCCATAAAAAGGAATGAAGTACTGACACATGCTAAAAAATGAATGAGCTTTGATAACTTTATGGAAGTGAAAGAATCCACAACAAAAGGTAACATTTTGGTTGATTTCACTTACATGAACTATCTAGAACAGGAAAATCTGTAGAGACAAATCAGATGAGTGGTTTCTGTAAATTGAGTAGAGGGAGAAACAGGGAGTAAGTGTTTAAATGGGTATAAGGTTTCTTTGGGTGGCGGGTAATTAAAATGTTATGGAAGCAGGTAGTGGTGATGGTTGTACAACATTGATAATGTACTAAAAGCCACCATATCATATATTTTAAAATGACAAATTTTGTTACATGAATTTTTGCCACAAAAACAGTCAATATAAATGGGCAGACACTTTATTGAAGAAGATGTTCAGTAGGCCACCAAACATATGAAAAAGAACTTAAACTCATTTTTCATCAGGGATTACAAATTCAATCAGTTAAATTTTTATCATGAATGTTAGAAAAATAAATTACAAATAAATACCACACAAAATACAAATAAGACAAATAAATTATAAAATAAATCTATAGTAGAAAGTTTCAAAAATGCCAAAATTAATCCTTAAAAAATATAATATACTCAATGTTTCTCACTTTCATCACAGACTTGTGCTTTTAACACCTCAGTAAATTTTGGAATGTTTTCATTACTCTAAAAGGAAAAATCCCATAACACATATACCCTTTTATTGTCACTTAGAATTGACATAACTTCTTTGCAATTCCTGCAAAAATATTACAATATTACCATTAACTATTGTCAATAAGGTACATTCAATGTAATTTTCCCCTCGTGTCATCATATTCTTAACACTTTGTATTAGAAGAATATTTTTATGTTTATACTATTAACCACAATCTTTATCCACCACTAAGATTACTATTATATTAGCATCTGTGGCTTAAGCAACTGTGCTCCCATTTACCATATGGATGACTTGGGTTTGATCCCTGGGATCTCCTGATAAAAATGGAGAAAAGGTCTACCAGACCTACATGGCATGAAAAGTTGCAGACGCCCACGGGGCAAAGCGGCATACCAAAATTAAAAATACAAGGACGCAATCAGATAGGAAAAAAAAATTACTATGCTGCACAGTCCCTAGATTATCCTCTAGCATCCTATCTATTGAAATTTTCATCCCTAGACTACCCCTTTCAGTCATAATCATATTTATATATCATCAATGTCAGTTATACTCTCTAAGATGTGTTACTTTCAACTTTTCTGAGTGTACAATTTGAATGGATTATTCAAGGCATGGGACTGGATAGCACAGTGAAACCTGTAATGAAAGATGAACTGCAGTTAAGAGTTCAAATATGGGAATTTTCTCTCATGAACTATAGCACATAAATAATAGTAACAAAGGAAATTCATAATAGGGTGGCTTTGGGAAAATATACACCAACTGTAAGATATAGACTATAGCTAGTAGTAATATTTTGATGATGCTTTTTCATAATTTGTAACAAGTATTCCAAACAATGCAAGGTTCTGTTGGTGGGGGATTTTTCAGAACTCTGTATGATGTCATGTATATTTGTTTTGCTAAGTTTGCAATTTTTATTATACATTTAATGTTTAATTATGTTCACATATAAATAATATATACAATAAATTTTTAAATGAAAAATCTTTCAATGAAAAAAATAATATTCTTAATAAAATGAAATGAACAAATCACTTAGAAACTATTTTAGAAATAAATGTTTATTGCAAATATTATATAATAAAGGCATTTTAT
>JAQZBX010068415.1:0-15760 GCA_029593785.1 Cabassous unicinctus | reverse complement strand
ATGTCCTCCAGGTTCATCCATGTTGTCATATGCTTTACGACTTCATTTCTTCTTATAGCTGCATAATATTCCATCGTGCGAATAGACCAGAGTTTGTTTATCCATTCGTCTGTTGATGGACCCTTGGTTGTTTCCAGCTTTTGGCAATGGTGAATAATGTTGTTGTGAACATCGGTGTGCAGATGTCTGTTCGTGTCACTGCTCTCAGTTCTTCTGGGTATATACCTAGTAGTGGTATTGCCGGGTCACGTGGCAAGTCTATATTCAACTTCTTTAGGAACTGCCAAACAGTCCTCCATAGTGGCTGTACCATTTTGCATTCCCACCAACAGTGAAGAAGTGTTCCTATCTCTCCACATCCTCTCCAACACTTGTAGTTCTCTGTCTTTTTAATAGTGGCCATTCTGATCGGTGTGAAATGATATCTCATTGTAGTTTTGATTTGCATTTCCCTAATCATGAGTGATGTTGAGCATTTCTTCATGTGTTTTTTTGCCATTTGTATTTCTTCTTTGGAGAAATGTCTATTCAAGTCTTTTGCCCATTTTTTAATTGGGTCATTTGTCTCTTTATTGTTGAGTTGTAACATCTCTTTATATATCCTGGATATTAAACCCTTATCAGATATGTGATTTCCAAATATTTTTTCCCATTGAGTTGGCTGCCTTTTCACCCTTTTGACAAAGTCCTGTGAGGTGCAAAAATGTTTAATTTTGAGGAGGTCCTATTCATCTGTTTTTTCTTTTGTTGCACGTGCGTTGGGTGTAAGGTCCAAGAAACCACCACCTACTACAAGGTCTTGAAGATGTTTCCCTACATTTTCTTCTAGTAGTTTTATGGTCCTGGCTTTTATATTTAGATCTTTGATCCATTTTGAGTTGATTCTTGTATAGAGGGTGAGATAGGGGTCCTCTACATAAAATTTATTCCTTTGGTTATTTCAGTGGATACTGGAGTAGGATTTTGGGTGAGTAGTGGTTAAATGAGCTTAGTTTTTCCATCTTAAATTGATAATCTACTGTTTTCTTTCTCAGCTGGTTTCATTTGGTGTCTGACCCAATTAAAAAAGAGTAGTTTGTTGTTACTTTTATGTACATATAGATTGTAATTATGCAGTTACTGAAGGACTCAACTAGGCGAATTAACTCTTGCCTAATAAGAAACCTTTGATAGAATGAGGTATTTTAAAATCAACAGGCATTTTATGAATACTGTGTTTCAGGGCTGTGCCATGTTCTGGGATACAGACATGGGCAAGTCCCTTAATTTTGGGAGAATCATTTTTTGAGAGAACCAAAAGCACCAGTGTTCTTTTAAATTTTTGTATTTTAACCCTTGGTTACATTGACAAATATAGATATTTATAAAGTGGTTGATAACAGTTTTCACATATGTAGAGAATATTCCAGTTAAAATCTTACATGTACTTTTGATTGATTTCTCACCTTTTTAAACTTTTTTTTTTAAAGATTTATTTTTATTTATCCCCCTCCCCATTTTTTACGCTCGCTGTCTACTGTCTTTGTCCATTTGTTGTGTGCTCTGTGTCTGCTCATCTTCCTTTTTACTTTTTTTTTAATGTCAGTAAATTTCCATTTATTCTCTGGTCAGCTGATCACAAATTATTAATAAGGTCATATTATCTTCCTATTATGTTGAGTATACAATCAAACTTAGTCACATATTACATGTATATGGGAAGTAAGATGGCTTGGCTTTTTAAAAATAAGGAATTCAGAGTTTTATAAGGTAGGTAAAACTTTGGTAGGTAGAAAAAGAAAAGTAGAAACATTGTATTTGTATTATGCAACTTTCTACCTAGATGAGGAAGAATCAAGAATGTGCTTTAGTCTTAAATCTAGAGTTTTCCAGTCTAGAAATCATGCTTTGGAAGTGATTTGGTAGAATGGGTATCATGGAAAGAAGTAGGAGAGGCATGTACCTCAGGCCAGAGAATAAATTGGAAAAGAAAATAGCCAGCTTCAGTATGCTCTCTCAGGAAGAACAAGTTATTTGCTATAGGCACAAAATACTCTGTCAGGAGAGTTGGCGTCTTCATTTTACCCCCAAAAAGAAGAGTACAATTTAGGTAAAACCATGATTAAATTGAGACTTCCTAATTAATGCTTTGTCATGATGTAAATTAACTAAAAACATTTTTTTAGGTGAAAGTAAGGTAATTTTATTCATATTTCACCATAGGTTAAATATGTGTTTTATTTATGTAATATTATAAACTTGATATGATAAAATACACTTTCAATTTTTTATTCAGTGATTTTCAAACTTATTCAGGTGTTAGAACACCTGGAAGTAGTGGCATGCTCTGTGAGATACTGTGAACTAGTAATAGTTTTAATTACATTAAACAAATGAAGTATGATTTTACTAGCTGTAAATAGGACTTATATGAATGCGGTTCACCTCAGTAGTTCAATTCAAGAAATCTTTAATAAGCATTTGCTCTGTACCATAAAACAAGGTAATTTCATGGTGAAAATGAAACTGGAAGAATTTAAAGAAAATAGAACTGGCTTTCCCCCCCCAAACACTGATGGTATATAATATCTCTTAAGATTATTTTGAGAGCTTCAATAGTGACTGATTGCCTTAATGAATGGCAGCATGCCTAAGTGATTCTTAAAGTGGAATCACTACCTTTGGTATCATTATATATTTACTGAAATAAAATATCTGGGTTTGAGTAGCCTGGGAATCTGCATTTTAATAGGCATCCCCTGCGGTTTCGGATGCACAATAAAGTGTGAGAAACATTTTCTAATGTTGATTGAAAATAACAAGATATTGTTTCTGAGTTTATAAGGGATGTTTTAGAGTGAACTTCCCCTGACCCCTCTTCCCGCCAAGTACAGGGTAGTTGCTGTTTATTCACTTGTATTGTCAAAATGTCTTTTTGTAGCTATGAACATTTGGAATATTGAAACTAATTGCCATTTCTCTGAAAGTCTTTTATTTTAGTTGTTTTCCCATAGAAATGATCACATTGTAATATATTGAATGGCTTTTAATAGTTTTTCAACTATGAAATATAATTAGAATTTGGACTGTATTCCATTAAAGTAATATCTGAAAGATTCAAAATTATAATATATTTTAAAAGTTTTAACCTTTCTTTATTAACTGCTTTAACTTATATTAAACTCAAAGTCTTATTATGTATAAACTTTTTAATTCTCCAAATAGTGGATTCCAGACTCCTCAGTCATTCAGTAAACTTTTATTGAGTACATGCTGTATGCCATGCTCTATGCTGGGGCTATGGGGATGAGTAAAACCTAAACTTTGTCCTGCTAAAGTTTACATACTAGTCTAGTGGGAATGCAATAGGGGAAAAAAAAAAATACACACGCACACACAAGTGATTTGTGATTAGCCTAACTTTAAAGAAGAATCTGAAACTCCAATAAGAGGTAATTAAATAACCTGACCATTTTAATATGGGCAAGAGAAAGAGTTTGTGTGTGGATAGTGGGGATGGCTCACAGTTTGGCTGTTTTGCAGTAGCCTAAGCAGTCTACAATAATAACTTGGATTAGAATGGTGGAGAGAAGTGGATGGAGTGGAGAGGTATTTAGGTGATAAAATAGAATTTGGCGGTGGATTTTATAATTGTGGTAAGGGAGAGGGATGTGTTAAAAAATGATTCCTAAGGTTCTTTAGGATTTACATTGCAGGGTAGATGGTGGTATCATTTACTAGGAAAGGACCACCTTTTTTGGGGCAAGAAGAACATGAGTTTGATTTTGAACATAATAAATTTGATATGCCTTTGAGATATCCAAATTATAGTTGATTACAATGTGGAGTGTAGAGGAAGGTGTGGGCTGTTGGTTTGTGAGTTATCTGCTTATAGGGTATGGTTGAGTTGAGAAGGATGTACAAGACAGAGAAGAAGTGGATGGAGAAGTAGGAGGAAAACCAGGATAGGGTTGTACCATGGAAGCCAGGAAGGCAGTATCAGATTTTGTTGGCCAATTAAGTAAGGTGAGAAATGAAGAATGCATTTAGCCACCTGTGGTCGTTGGTGACCTTACTGAGAGCTTTAGTTTAGGTGGAATTTGGAAGCAGGTTGAGAGACAAGTAAGGAGGGAGGAAAAGAAGATTGTGAAAAGTTCCAGAAATGTAAGTTGTGAAGGGGATGACAGAGGGTAGAGGTTGAGGTCAAATAAGTGCACGCACGTGTGTTTGTTTAATGGCTGAGAGATTTGAGCATATTTAGAAAGCAGTGGAAGGCTCTGTTTGAGAGCGGTAGTATGAATATACAAGGAAAACAGAAAATCAAGAGCGTAAGTTTCCTGGGGAGGTTGGAAGAGTATGGGGTTCAGAGCACAAGTAGAAAGATTTATATTAGATCAGAGGAGGGATAGCTCCTTTCCTTGAGCAGAAGTGAAGGAAAGTAAGAATAGATGAATATTCTTAATAAGGAGAAGTTTTTTCTTGTGTGTGAATAGGTTTGATAAGCATGAAATAATTTTCATGAGAATTGGAGAGTTAGTTGGCCAGAGTGGTGGCATTACTAGTACCTTTTAAGGTATTAAAATGAGAATATACCTAACTGGGGGATTTAATAAAATTGTAAATTCTGTGGGGATAACATTGTTTTCTGTGCTTTTTTAAAAATTCATCTGTCAGGGGTCTGTGAACACGTTGGAGATTGTGGGTTCCCAGTAAATATTTACCCTAATTAGAATCTTAAGTGAAAAATGCATAAACAGTAAATACTCTTGACTGACTTGAATTTTGCAGACTGGTAGACTTAAGGAGGCCTATTCCTATACAGTGTTTAATTCACCATTTCAACAAATCTCTCCCTGCAGCCTACTAAGTTTTCTCTTTAATTAAGTACCTGATTTACCCAGCAGATTTTCCTCATTTGAGGACTCAATCCATGTCTAAATAGATAAAGGTAACAGCTCAGGCATAGTTAAGATACATTGTAAATGCAATCAGATTTTCACCTGAGGGCAATTCACTTTAAGACATCCATTTCTAAAATCTGTTGTGTCTAAAAGTAGGGACTTTTATAACCAAGTCCCAGTTATTCAGAGGCTAATTATCTAGTTTATTTATCTCAAGATTAGGCAGTCTCCTTGTTTCTCACTTCTTTCTAATCTATCCCTCTGTTTGGCCATTTTGTTACTTAAAGCTCTGGAGCAAGATAAGGAAAAAAAAAAACAAAAGAAAAAAAAACAGATAATGTAGATAAATGAATGGCTAAAATGAAGTGCTCTTTTTCTTGTTTACTTTTCTTGTGTCTTGTTTCTATGGCTCTTTGGGAGCTGTCATATCTCTATATGATATACTGAGGTACAAGAAGCTGTGAAAATAATGACATTTAGTGTATTTATTTACCCTAGGTGTTTGTAATCTAGTTGAGAGATGCTGTCTTTAGAAGGTTTAAAATCTGATTTGGGGGTGGGGTTAAAGGACCTAAAGAAGTTAATAACCTTATGAAATATCTTGTCCGTTGTGCTAAATGAATGCCCATTATTATTTTCCCAGGGCCTAGAATAGTGCCAGGCACATAGCTGGTTGTCAGTAAGTATCTGTTGACTGGATTAATAGTTGGTGCTGACAGCAAGCATAGTGGAGGGCTGTGGCAGTTGGAAAAGGACTGGGATCTTGTAAAGTGGGGAGGTAAGAGACTTCATTCTGTCCGATTATGTGTTTCCAACTCCCCCTCGACCATAGCACCTCCCTTACCATCTTCCTCAAATCCCAAAACTGTCCTTTCGTTTTGGTAACTGACTTTTTTCTTTTAAAAATTTTATTGACATATATCATTCATACATAAGCATTCATAAATGAAAAGTGTATAGTAAAAGTTGTGAACTTACTAAACATGCATATCATCATACAGGGCTCTCATGAATCACTCTAATCATGCATTGTTGTGAAACATTTGGGTAAATGACTTATTCTCTAGAAGCAAGCCTGACCTCTTTCTCTTTTATTTTGCCACTTTGGCCACCTTCTTATCTCTCCTTGCCTCTCTTCCCACGGCATCGCTGCTCATCTAAATCCTAGTTGGTTTATAAGGCAACTGTGTTCTTTTAGATCAGGGGTTCTTGACAAGGGGTCCTTGAGCTTGAATTGAAATTCAAAAAAACATTATTCTTGTGGGGATGTGTTGGTGCAGGTGTGATATATTTATTAAATAATATACAGAATAGTGTGGACTTAGTAAGCGGTCCGTGGTTTTCACCTGACTGGCATAGGGGTCTGTGGAACAAAAAAGGTTAAGATTCCCTGTCTTAGATCCTGTTACCCTCTTCAGAGAATATTGTAGGAGATTAAGCTCTATCGTGGAAAGAACCAAGTTATCAGAAAAAGTTCAGAAACATTTTCTTTTCTTATTAAGGGGAAAACTCTCTAGGATAGGTGATATCTTATAAGAACATAGTGGTTTTGAGCCACATTTTTAAGCTGTTATAACTACAGCTTAATTGGCTGCATTTTAAAAAACAAATTAAACTAGTTATATCCTCCACCCTCCTCAGTTTTGGCAGTATAAAGGCCTGTTTCATGGAGGAGAACACATAAACAAGTAGGTACAAGGCAGCTTGTGTGAATGAAGTTCTGCTGTATAGCGCAGCAACTTTCTCTGATTTAAGATGTAGTTCTTGGCACTTGAAATAGTTTGTGTTCTGTGAGGGAGAAGTTCAGTATATTTTACTGTGTTTAGTAAAAACTAATTATGCTCTCCAATGGGAAATGGACTCTCAGGCTCATTTATTCATTCAATAAGCATTTATTGAATAGCTACTATGTGCGAGGCACTGTGCTAGGTTTTGGGATATGGGAGAAATAAGAGTTACCGGTCTAATAAAGGCATACCGTGTATAAAAATAATCATAATGCCATGTAGAAAGTGATGTATCCTGTAAAAGAGGTGCAGAATGCTTTTGGGAATTCTGAAAATGGAGAAGTTACTTCCTGACAGGGAATGTTTTATGAGGATGATAAAATGTGAGCTGGATTATGGAGGCTGAGTACAAGTGTGCATGTGGCAACGCAGGCTATATGCTGCACAGCTGTGGAGTGCCAGCCACACAGTGTTGCAAATGGTGCCCCAGGAGTTGAGCAGTATGTGGCCCCAGCTGAATAGATGATATGGACCTATTTCATGGGAAGGGAAGAGAGGAAATATAATAAGCAAAGGCCTAGAAGTAGGAAAGCGTTGATGATACAGGCAACAGAAAGTACTTTATTTTGAGGTGTAGGGTGGTGCAAAGCTTGATATGACAATGGTGTGTACTATGAATTGGAGGAGTGGATTGAATCTAAACTTTTTACCAAATTGATGGTTTATGGACCATCATTCTTCTGGTCTAAGAGTAAATAATTTTATCATGAACAACAACCAAAAATGTTCCCTGCTCAAATAAGTTTGAGAATCCCTGCAGGAGAGGGAGGGAGAATGATACTAATATTTTAGAGTGATTTTTGTGATATACTGTATTCACTTGTTTTCCTGTATTAAAAATAGTTCATGTTCCAGTGTTCCTATAGATTATATATTGTATCAGTTGGAGTTTATTGCAGTTTTCCATACTGATGTCTCCAAGCATGATTGAGGCGCTGCAGTGTAGGTAATTGGGCTTCTATCATTCCCCTCATACCACTACACTGAGGGCCCTATTTAATTTAGGAAATAAATGGCAGTGTTTCCTCCCTTCCTGTGAAGGAAATCCAGTGCACAGTAAAGGATTCTTAGGAGGGTTTTAAGACACTGGTGTAAGGTGTAGCATGGTTGGCTGTTGGTCACATAGTTGTATTAGATGTCCAATGATTCCGCTATGTTAAGATACAGTTGACTTTAGTTTCCTTGTGTCTTTCTGCAGATCTCTTCCTCGTGCCTACCCACTGGCAGTGTTTTGGGACTTTAGGCAAGTTGACTAAGGCCTCTGAGCCTCAGTTTTATCATGCATAAAATAGAAATAATAAATATCCCCTATTTTCTTGAGCTGCACTGGGAATTAAATGAGATAGTGAATGCACACAGTGTCTGGCAGATAGGGAGTTTGCAGCAAGTGTTTACATGTGATTTTATCATAATTTATTACTTAGGTTCCTGCTTGACTTAATTTTCTGAGAGAAGAGTTTCTGTCTTTTGTCTTTGTTTTGAGTATTTTTCCTCCATAATGGGGGCTAGAGAAGAGTTGGTGAAGGGAGCATTCTTCATTAGACACTAGGAGCCAGAGGAGTTATTTATTTACTTTAGATCATATGTATTAAGCATTTCCTATGTGCCAAAGGCTTTTGTAAGTGTTTACATGTCATAAGTTTTTAAATCTGTGATCCTGTGCCTAGTAAGTGACGAAAAAGAATTTGAAAACAGGCTAGGCTCTTAACCAGCTTGCTTAACTACAATATACTCAACAGTAAGGTTTTTCCCACCTGGAATGGTGGGCTCATCTCTCATTCCCTTTGTTTAGTCAGACCTATTCCTTTGTTCCATGAGAAAGGAAAGGAAAAAATTGTTCAGTGTTGTGTGTAGCAAAGAGTGCCCCACTAGATTTTACTTTTGGCCTAACTGTTACTAGTTATTTACTGCCCCAAATCCTTGCTACAAAGAACAAAGGTTTTACTGTCAAAAGTTTGGCATATATTGTATGCTGTTATGCCATGCATTTTGATACAATAGGCCCCAAATTGTGACCTTGGGAATACAAATGATATATAATAAAATAATGAAATAATAAAAAATAAAAAATATATAAAATAAAAATCCTAAAACATACAAGGTCATTTCTATAAATCCTTTTCCCTGAAATCAAAGTTATGAAAGAATACCAGTAATTTTTTTTTAATGGGTAAAATTTTACCCATGGTTATTCTTGGAAGTTTTTAAAAAATTTTTTATTAAGGTATAATTTACATATAGATGAAATGCAGATGTAGTACTTAACCACTTTTGATGAATATACAATGATTTTTATTTTTTCTGTGTTTTATCGTTTACGAGGTGAAAAAAATATTTTTATTTTAAATGTCTTTCTTTGGAGTAGGTTTTTTGTATATTCATTATGAAATTCATATGCATTTGAACTTATTTTTTATCCAGACATGTAGTCAAACAATAGCCTATTAGAGGTAATCTTTTATATGAGCTTCTGGTATTCTTGAATAGTTTCCCTTAAAAAATGGACTGTTAGTGTTGGAGCTACATAGCACGATAAATTTCCTGGGAGGAAACGATAATAAAATATTCAGGAAGTTATTAGGAAATGAGAACTTGTATTCTTGTTCACTCAGATAAGCTGCTGAGACCTTTGTGTATATCAAAACAGGTTCTATTAGAGGAAGGAATGGGAGATTTTGCAACTTTCTTCTAATAAGTTTAAGGGACTTCTGTAGAGTGACTGAATGTATGATGAATAATTGAAAGAAAAATTCCCCAAAGCAAAGTTGTTTGAGAATTTTTTTTTTTTTTAGTTTTTTCTGTCAGGGAAGAAAGGTGAGCACTTTCTGCAGCCATGTTATGTAATTAGATACCCTTAGGGGGGAAAACTGTTCCTGGGGGAGACACTGTGCTTCAGGTAAAAAGAGAAGTGTATGAGCATGGCTTTCTCCCTTTAGTTGTACTCACTTGTTTTCTTCTCTATGTTTTGTTCTCTTATAATCATTAGACAGTTATTTGCCACTTTGAACTCTGAACACTAACTCAGCATTGTTTTTCCTTTTATTGGATGGAATTATTATACCAGTCGTTTTGTTTTATTTAACAAACTTGAGTTTAGAGGCTGGCTTTTCCCCCAGCATGTGTTCTTGGCAGAGGCAGTTTACTCTTAAGCTGTAAACTTTGGATCCTTACCTCCCTTGTATGGGTCCCTGGGGGAGGCTCTAGCAATGTGCTTAATAATCATATATTTTTGTTAAATTTGCAAAATTGATTTTTTTCCCTATTCTTTTCTTAAATTGCCCCGCAGATTATATATGCTTCAAACCCCACAAAATTCAGATCAACCCTGGTTCATGGTGTAGGTTAGGTGCTGATTTCTAATTGGGACAGAGGTAGGATTGGTGATTAGATTTGAAGAATACCAAGAAGGAAGAATTAGTGAGGAGACTGAGCCATTGACTGGCATGTAGTGGTCAGGAGTCTCTTTCGAAAGAACTTTGGCTTCTTCTGTAAACGTAGGCCAGAAAGATGGGGTGGGGGGAGGAGTTGGAGTAGGCTGGAGGAGGATTCGTAGAGGGAAGGGCGCGCTGAAACCAGAAGGAACAGATTAGAGTGCTCTCCTTAGGTTTAAAGGATGCATTTGCGAATAGTGTTTCCAATAGCACTTAAAAATAACTGAAGTCATCCCAAGGTACTGTTTTCATCTTGAAACTTAATAATATAGTTTTTGAATTTCACACTATTTTATTGAAAAATTAGAGAAGTCAGATTCTTAATTAATAATTAACTTGAGATTAAAGTTTTTCTCTTATTGATTAGAATATTTTGCTGAAAACAAAATGAAAACAGAAATGTCATTTGTTCTTTGGGGTTGTTATAACTTGGGTTTTGGTAACTCCTTGGTTTGGTAGGTGTTTCTTCTCTCTGTCCTTTTCTTGTTTCTGCTATGTCTTCCCTTTGTTTCTTTTCTTTTGAAGTCAAAGCTTTTTTATATATCTGAAGATTTTAAGTGACTGGACTTTGGACAACCACATTTTGTATTGTATTTTAGTGTTCTGCTTTCTTTAAAGATAATTGGGTTTTCTGCCTGGCCTGGAGACAAATTTACCATTAAATAAAAGTGTAATGATTTGAGAACCAATTGTATCGAGGCTGTGGTTAACTGGCTCAGGTTTAAATGTGCTTAAAATTATTTAACTTTTCCTAAAATTCCTTCTAATTGGACTAACTTCTCAGGGCTGATAAGTGCATTTCTAGAAAGTTGTGTGGATCTGCCACCTGGTGGTGAAATATACAGCAAGTATTAAATATTTGATGAGTTTAATGGATTCTTTTTGGTCTTTGCCTTTGTAGGCATCCTGTTTAGATTTAGAGTTAACGTAGGCACTTTAGCTATATGACGTTTTCTTCCCTTAAGTTTTTTTGATTGGCAAAATGTTACTTAAATATGATAGAATGGTGGAATTTTGACTAAAGTGTTTCTATGTACTGCTTTGTATAGGCCTCTTCTTGGCGTATGAAATTTGTATATTGTTGAGTTGAAATAAATTCTGAGCACTTTGAGAAGGAATTTGAATTTGAATTTGAAAAACGATAAGAGCTTTTGAGAAAGAAGATTGATGTTAATTATTCTAGAAACTTTTAAAATATGGATAGTTATTCACTCACAGAAAAAAATTCATAGGACAAAGGCATTTTTGGAGAGAGAAATAAAGCATTCTGTTTATTCACTTAACAAAAAGTAGCAACAGGTATTTTAAAGCTATTTTTAATACATAGGAAGAGTAACATTATTTTTATGGCTCTCAAATGGATTATTAATGCAAATAAAATTTATCGTGTACTGAGCACTCTTGTTACGTATAGAGAATAAAGTAGTGAATAACAGAGAAACATATCTTATTCTCATGGAGCTTATAATCTGGGTAGGGAGGCAGATATTAAACAAGTATTTATTGAAATAACTTATTACAATGTTGATAAGTTCTATAATGGAAAAGTACATAACAGAGAGCACTAACCCAGTCTGGTAATCAAGGAAAGCTTTAGTTGATACCTGACAGATAAAGATCCAGCCAAATGGAGACTCTGAGGTGGAAAGGAGCTTGGCGGTTATGAGGAACTGGAAGAAAATGAGAGTGGCTGGAGTATAGTGAGGAAGGGGGATTGTGGTGTGAAGAAAACATAAGTAGGATAGGAGTAGATAATTCAGGGCATTGTTGGGTGTGTAAAGGATTTTGGACTTCATCATAAAAGTAATGACATGCAGTTGGAGTGTTTTAGACAGGGAGTGTTTGGATCAGATTACTGATGAATGGATTAGAGGAGGGCAAGACTGGAGGGAGGTCAGTTGGTTAGAAAACCATTGTGGCATTTCTGTCTTGGACCAGAGAGTATAAGTGGACATGGTGAGAGGCTGATATATTAGAAATATCTTTGAAGTAGAATAGATAAAATGTGGTGAGTGATTGGATTTGGCACAAGGGGAAGAGATAGAAGGTGATAACAACGATGAGTCCCCAGTTTCTGGCAATCACTCATTCATCTATGGGACGTTAAGTAACCATAGTGTTCAGTTTATAGTACATATTATCATTGGACAGTGCAAGGCCTCTCTCATATTTTATTGCTCTTTTTTTTCTCCCCCATCATTTCCCACTCCACTCTCATTTCTTCTTTTTCCTTCATCTCCTACTCTAATATATTTTGTATATGTTCTTAAGTATGTATCAGTCTCTATAAAGAGGAAATGTTTTGTATGTTTTTAACTTGTGTTACTATGGTTTACATCTTATTTTGTTTCTTACTCCACCAATTACTAGCTGTATGACCATAGACAAGATACGAAGCAATTTTTGAGGCATGATTTCCTCATCTGTAAAATGAGAATAATATTAGGACTTGGGTGGTTGGGTTGTTGGGAGGGTTAAGAATTAAGTTTTGTAATGTGCTCTTTTTATTTTTTTTACCTATCCATGTTGTTACATGTACATCTAGTTAGTTGTTTCTGATTGCTTTATAATATGCATCCACTATATTTTACTATCCATTTTCAAGGTTTTGCATACCTAGGTTTGCTCCAGCTCTCACTACCATAAATAAAACGGTGATGAAAGCCTTTGTATATGATTGTTACTGGCCTTTGCATAAATTTCTCTGAGATATAATCCGAGAAGTGGAAGTGTTAGATCATAGAGCATATATATAATTTAATTTCATGAAATATGGCTTGATTTTTTTTTAGAGTATTTGCATTAGTTTATACTTCCACAGGCAATATATGTGGGTACCCATTTCCTCTTATCTTTGCCAATATTTGATAGGATTTAGTTTCTAAATTTTGACATTTTGATATGGGTATAAAGAGTTATTTCAGTGTTGATTGTATTTTTCTGATTACTACAGGGTCTTGCAATGATTGTAGTTATTCAGTTGTCCCCTTCTGTAACTTCCCTATTGCTTCCTATACTCATTTTTGTATCAGATTTCTAGCCTTTCTTGATTTTGAGGGCAGCCATTGTTACAGTCTGCCCTGGACAAAGGTGGTGGAGGAGACTTAGACTGTATACTTCCTCAGAGCTGCAGAGGACAGTTGTTGGGCAGGTGCCAAGTCAAGAAAGTGCACTTTGGGGGAGCTGTTTGTGGTAGTTTGGAGCTGTGTACCCCAGAAAAACCTGTTCTTAAACTTAATCCATTCCTGTGGGTGTGAACCTATTATAAGTAGGTTACTTCAGTTAAGGTGTGGCCCAACTCAATCAAGAAGGGCCTTAATCCTATACTGGATTTTTTTTATAAGCAGAATGAAATTCAGACAGAGATAAAGCCACAGGAAGCAAGAAGCTGAAGGTCGACTGAACCTGGAAGAGAAGGGAGAGGCCAGCAGATGCTACCATGTGCATTGCTGTGTGACAGAGGAGCCAAGGACCAAGGCTCATGGGCAGCCTGTTCCAGAATGCCGGTCTTTGAGAAGAAAGCATTGCCTTGATGATGACTTGGTTTGAACTTCTCCTAGCCTCAAAACCATGAGCCAATAAATTCCCATTATTTAAGCCAGCACATTGCATGGTATTTGCTTTAGCAATGAGGAAACTAAAAAACTGTGGCAGGAGCTCCTGACGCCATCCCTGGCCCCTCCCTTTCAACCCTGCCAAGGGTAGTTTGGAGCCAGCTGGTGCTGCTTTTGTGGGTCCCTGGCCTTGTTCGACTTGGAAAGATTGACTTGGCAAATTCCTCTCCAGTATGCCCCCCCTCCCATCCCCCAATTTGCCTTCCAAACAAAGCAGCTTTTGAAAATGAAAAGAGTGTAAGAAAAATTGAGGTGGATGGCCTGGGCAAAGGTTTACCTGTTTTAAATTCTGCAGTAGAACACCTGGGAAAGGGAGAAGGTCTGTTAAGTAGAGGAAGCATTCAAACTCCTGTAAACAAGGGAACTCCTAGGCCACTAGGAAGCACAGGCCCAGAAAAGACAGGGAGGACCCTGTACTTTGAATTCACTTTGAGCTGACCTTCCTGATAGGAGGGCTGAACTCAACAAAGCAGAACAGACTTGGGACATATCAGAGAAAGATTTTAAAAAATGGTTCTAAATATTCTCAGAGAGCTAAAGGAAAGCATTGACAAAGAACTAAAAGATGTTAGGAAAATGCTAGATGAACACAAAGAGAATATCAGTAAAGAGATGGAAATTATGAAAAAGAACCAGGTAGAGATGAAGACCACAGTAAATAGAAATAAAAAATTCCCTAGAGGGGTTCAACAGCAGATTGGAGCTGATGGAAAAAGGAGTCAGTATACTTGAGGAAAAGACAATTGAAATCATTCAATCTGAGAAGCAGAAAGACAAAAGAATGAAGACAAATGAACAGAAAGCCTAAGAGACCTGTGGTACACCATCAGTTGTATAGATATACACATTGTTGGAGTCCCAGAGGGAGAAGAGAGAAAGGGACCGAGAGACTATTCAAGGAAATAATGGCTGGAAACTTATGAAATTTAATGAAAGACAGGAATATACACCTTTAAGAAGCTCAGTGAACTCCCAAAGGGATAAACCTACACAGACCCACAGCATGACATAGGATAATAAAAATGTTGAATGCTGAAGATAGAGAGAGAATTCTGAAAGCTATAAGAGAAGCAACATGTCACATACTAGGGAGCCTCAGTAAGACTAAGTGCTGATTTTTAAAAATATTTATTTTTATTAGGTTGTGAACTTATAAAATAATCATGCACATGTGTGGAATTCCCATACAGTATTCCTCCACCAACACAACTACATTGATGTGGAATGTTTGTTACAGATTATTAAATAATATCATCAGACTGTTACCACTAACTGGTCTGTAGCATACATTTGGTATATTTTTTCCATATCCCCTAGTTTTTAACACGGTACATCTTTGGCATTGTTGCAAGAATAATTGAACTAGAACAAATGTTCATGACTAAGTGCTGATTTCTCACAGAAATCATGGAGGCAAGAAGGCAGTTGGATGGCATATTTAAAGTACTGAAAGCAAAAAATTGCCAACCAAAGATTCTATATCCAGAAAAACTGTCTTTCCAAAATGAGGGAGAGATTAGGACATACCAGAGAAACAAAAGCTGTGGAAGTTCATAACCAGTGGACTGGCCCTACAAAAAATGCTAAATGGAATTCTTTAGGTTGAAAGGAAAGGACACTAGGCAATAGATAGAAGCCACGTGAAGAAATAAAGATCTCTGATAAAGATGATATGGGTAGATATAAATGCTATCACTATTATATTTTTGATTTGTAACCCCATTTTTTACTTCCTATGGGATCTAAAATGCAAATGCGTAAAATAACGATAAACCAATGGTTTTAGAATCATATTGTGTAAATATGTAATTTGTAGTAAGAACTACATAAAGGTATAGGAACATAGTTTGTGTTTGCTGCTGAAGATTGTTATAGATTTAGGATGTTAAATTTAAGCCCCATGACAACCACTAAGAAAACATCAGTGAAATAGTTACAGAGGAAAATGAAAAGTGATTCTAAAGGGTTCACTCAAAAAGATCAACTGAATTTAAAAAATAGACAGTAATGGAAGAATTGAGGGACAAAAAAAAAAAAAAAGTGTGACT